>CAUYLG010023075.1:0-103958 GCA_963573385.1 Cacajao melanocephalus
CAACATGGTGAAACCCTGACTTTACTAAAAATACAAATATTAGTCCAGTTTGGTGGTGCGCATCTGTAATCCCAGCTACTTGGGAGGCTGAGGCAGGAGAACCACTTGAACTTGGGAGGTGGAGGTTGCAGTGAGCCAAGATCATGCCACTGCACTCCAGCCTGAGCAACAGAGCAAGACATTGTCTCAAAAAAAGAATACCATTTAATTAAATATAAAAAATGATACTTAAAAAATACTTCTCCCACAGTGCTGATCACGTAACAGAGATTCTGACTAAATGTTACATCCATGCCTACCTCTCTGACTTCTGCCACATTTCCTACTTCCAGTCTCCCTGGCTTTTCTCAGTTCCTGCTCATTCTTCCTGTTTAGAATGTCTTTCTGCCTACCCTTCCACCTCAACGTGTTTCTCATTTGACTCTTTAATCAAGCCTTCTTTGAATCATATAGCTGATATATATTGCCCTGGTTATTCTTCATTGCAACACCTTGTTTGATTTCTTTCTTAACCTTTCTCCCAAATTATACCTATGTTTAGTTTGCTTGTTAACAGTTTGTCTCTGCCATTAGATTGTCAGCTTCTTGTGTACTGGAGCCATATTTGTTTTGTTTACCATTACATTCCCAGACCATAGGTACCCAATAAATATGTGTTGAAAGAGTGAGTAAAAGAATAAATGAGTCAGAGTTCAATGATCAGTCAGGGATATGCTTTGCTGTACAGAGGCATAACTGAATCTACCTGTGTTTCTCATCTCCACACAGTTGAAGCTGTGGATTATATTAGTTTAAATTCATATGTATTTTCTTGGTTCTGAAAATAATTCCATCCAATAATTTAAGGCTCATACATTCTTCTTGTAGTAGATCTTGGAAATTTCCCTATTAATAATAAATGCTTGGCTTAAAATATAGGGAAAAAATCTGTGTGTAGGTTACTTAATTTTGAATGTATAGGGTTATATAATATATGTAATTTAAAAACATTTATCCAGAGAGAATAATGAATTGTTAGATGGCTCATTCTTCGTGTTCTCAGTAGTAAGTAGTAAAATATTCAGTAAATTATAATGTAATAAAGGTAGTCAAAAAGTAATATAGGCAGTTTTTTTTTCTTAAGTGTTCCAGGTACCACAGTTCTTTGATGGCTCTTTTTGAGGAGAAACCTGTATGGTTGCATCTACCTGCCCCTCCTCTTGTATTCTGGTCTTAGGAATTAACAGTTACCACCCTGTCTCCACGTCTAGAAACCACCAATCAGCCTTGCCTCCTCCCTCTCCTTACAGCCATGCTCCTTTACATCCAGGCAGTCACTGTATCCTACCATTTCTGCCTTGGAAATCTTTCACACCTGGCCCCTACAGCCCCAGTTACTCTGCTGGAGAGGATGACACACCTTCATCATCTCTTGTCTGAATTATTGCACCTCCTAAACCTGTCTCTCTGCTGTGAGTCTCTTCCAATTCCCATCTCATGTCTTTACTGCCTCCAGAGTAGTCCTAAAAAACAAATCAATTCATATGATTCCTCTCCTTAAAAACTTCTCGGTGGCTCCCTGTTGCCAGTTCCTTGCGTGGCCCCAAAGCTCTTCAGAGTTTGGCCCAACCTGCTTCTCCAGTGCCACCTCCCACCACTCCTCTCCTTAGGGCTCTGCTTTTCCCATGCTATATACTCATCATCCTTCACCTGACCATGGCTCTTCACTGGTCTATGCCTTTGACTGTCTTGCCAGCAAACTCCTACACATTGCTGAAGACTCGGTACAGAGATCCCCTCCAATGTGACACCTGCCTACTCTGACCTAGACTGGCCTAGATTAAATTCCACATCTCCCATAGTACTTGATTCATAATATTTATCAGGAAAGAATATAATTTATCAATGTGCTTCCTAAAAGCAGAGACTATATCTTCTTAATTTTCTTATCCCCTCTCTTATAGTAACTCTCAGTACATGTGTATGTACTGAATCTGTTATTTCATCACAAGTGGTGGTCTCCGTAGGTTGCTATTTATAGGGTACTTAATAACATACTCAAGAGTAGGGTGTAAGCTGTATAAAAAGATTGACTGAAGAGAACTTTGAATTTCTCTTCAGGGAGCCCCCAGCAGTAATTTTCCCTAGATTGTCATTTGTTCAGTGTAATATTTTTAGGTCTGTATACAGTAGGTACTCAATGACAATGATGGTTTTCTTTCCTAGTTACCACCTGAAAAACATATCTGAAAAAAAAGTATATCGTTTTTAAGGATACCAGTTCAAGGAAAAATAAATTATTCAAAATTTTAGGTTAAAGAAAAGCCATATTTGTAACACCTCCCTTGGTTTTAGCCTTTGGATGAACTGTGCTATAACTGGCCCACAGATACATTGATATAAATGATAGAGCCACATGTCTGAGTAGATGTTATTATAGAAGTGCTGCTGCATGGTCCTCAGATCCTCCAGTACCATGGAGAAGGGAGAGCATTCTGCAGACAGGGGTGCCCAGGGCAGGCAGTGCCACCTCAGCTACCTCCTCCTACAATCACAGCCTCACAAGGTCATCTCTGCCTATGGTGGTATAGATTGTGTGGTACACAACAGTGCTACATCTCAAAGAAGTGTACCCACCTTATAGGCATCATAGGTTTGAGTATTTATTATTAAAATTGTCCTGGTAGGAGGGAATAGAGTACATTAAAGAAGGGATTTTTCTAGTACCCACAAAAGTGCTACAGGGCTAGAGCAGGCCTGTTGGACCTGGATGATCAATCTCAGGCAGCCCACTTCATAACACCATGCCTGTCCTCACCTACTAAGCTCACATCCTCTAATCAGTAATTCTTCAACCTCACCAAGACCCCAGATTAACTGACCTTTCAGTCACCATCATCATAGACTTTACTTCCTTTCTTACCCAGCTTTGATTCCATAGTCTATCATTATAATCCCTCCTTGGCAAATATTCTCAACTCTCACCATTTCTCCCTTTGATGTACTTGCTCAAAAAGCCCCAATCCTGGTTAAAGCCAACTCTTGCCTACTCCACGCGTGCAATGGAGCTGCTCCATCATTCACCTCACCCCTGGCAAAGCTCTCAGCTTCTTCTCTCCGTTTGACCTACTTCACAAAGGCCCAACCCTACTTCTACTGGAGCAGCTGAGCTTTGCTTCTCAAGAGCAACACACATTGGTCTCATCTTGTGTTAAATTCATGACCCCAAATTGAACATGTCATCTAACACCTCCCAGAAACCCTACCCTACTTCCTTATAGTGTTTCTTTTTCTACTCTTCAAAGGGATTGTTTCACCTTATCCTAGATCTTCCCTTTTACCTCCCCAATACTCTCCCATTTGCCCATTGCCCTCACGTCTCACTAACTTTGCTTCTGTTTCTCAAACATGCCAGTCTTGTTCCTGCCTTAGAACCTTTGCACTGGCCGTTCCTTCTGCATGAAACACCTTGCCACATTTCACCTCCTCAAAAATACCTTTCCCCACCCTCTCCTTGGGTAGCTACCTGTAGCCACTCAATCACTGTCATATCATCTAGTTTTAACTTCTGCTCAATATGTATCATTATTTTGCCTCTTGTTTATTTGTTGTTTGCTTTTTGTTTCTCTCTTAAACTAGAATGTAAGCATCATGAGAGCAGGGACCTTGTCTGCCTAGTTTAATCTATTGGCTCATCTCAACTGTGTAGGGTAATCTTTTGAGGACCTTGTTAGCGGTATACATATGTGCTGGTTCAGAGGAATCAGGTGTCCTGTATGGCAGGCTACTTTCACAGCTGTAACTAGGAGTGCCAAATTATGAAAATAAACACTTGTATGGATTGTTATATGCATCTTTTAAAATGAGGTTTTATCATTACTGGTTAAACAGAAAATGGGAACTAGAGAGAGAAGAAAAAGACCAGGAAGTATGAGCTGAATATATTTTTCTTAATTTTTTATTGGCAATAAAAGTTTATCATTCAACTTGTGATTTATATTTCTGAGAGTGAATTTTATTTTCTGTTTCCCCATACAATACTTCTTTTTGTTTGAAATCATTATTGACTGACTCTAATTTGATGGGAGGTCTAGTTTGGTCTTCGTCACTGCTTGTCTGCACACATGGCTCCTAGGCCTCACTTTCCTCATTTGTAGAGCAAAGAGTTTTATATCCTGTAGACCGAAGGTGCTGTGACTCTGGGAGGTAAGATTAGTCTTTCCATAGATGGTTAGGAGATTGTTCCCTCCGTCAATCTAGAAAGAATAAAATTTGTGCTGTCATAGCATTTTCTCTTCTTTTCCAACAACCCTTTTCAATACTTCTAAGTGCTTATGACAGATACTTATTTTGTGCGTTATATTTAAGAGTGATATACAAATAAACAATGAAACAGAAATTCTACCACTTTTTATTTTCCATCACCTTGAGTATTTTTGAAAGTGGCACACTAAAACCTACTTTCCCCCCTATACATTAATAATAAAAAAGCATATCTATACATTATCATTCATGCATCTCTGGTCTTTCCATTAGTGATTTGCTTCAGTTTGAGATGGGTCTTTCCTGTTAAATAGTCTTCCATTAAAGTTGAAGTTAGTGTTACTAATACTAGTAGAGTTTTGCACTTATAGCATTATATTAGATATGAACAGTTTTCATTGCTTCACCTAAAAATTGCTTTGAGAAAAAAGTAACAGTGAGGTGTACTGATAAACAGTGATAGAAACATCATCAAACTGAGACTTGGAAATAAAAATAGTAATCATTTACCAGGGACAGGCCCCGTCTCTAAAGCATTTTATATTTATTTAATTAATCCTCAAGACAACTACTGTTCTATCACAGACGAGGCACACAGAAAGTAAGGAATTTTCCCAACATCACAAAGTAAGGAGTGGAGCCGGGACTCAGAGTCAGGGGCACTGTGGCTCCAGAGTCTGTACTCTGAACCCCTGTGCCATGGTTCCCTCAGGAAATGGGGGTCGTAGTCCTACCCACCCACCTCCCTAGCTTTTGAACATTTTATGCAACTTGACTTGGCTCTCTGTGCCTCTGTTTTCAACGGTAAACTCAGCAGAATAAGAGCGTGTGACCTTTCTCATGAGAATGAAATGAAGAAATCGAGGGGAAGACGTTTCGAAGAGTGAAGTAGATAATAAGTGTTCATTGTGCCCGTTTATTATTATTATTGTTTATGCTTTTTGCAAAGTGTTTTATTTTGAATCTACTCAGTATTAAAAATATCTTTAAAGAAAGGTGTTATAGAAATTGAGTTTGATTTCATATCTCTATACATTGCAACAGGATATTAATGAAGAAACAAAACTTTAGGAAACTATATGGATTTAGTGCAATAGAGGATAAAATTGAAGAAACAAATTGAAACCACCTTGAAGAAAAATGTTTTGAAATTCAGACTTAACATGAAAAATTATCTATTATATATCCTTACTCAAAAATCAATTTATAAATGTAAAGACAATAGAAACAAAAAGCAAGAAAATCCTTCAACAAAAAAATTAAGAGAACTAAGATGATGGGTATTATACTTTATATCTATCTCAGTGAATCGACATTCTACACCTAAGGCATGTTATTTTTCAGGTTTCCAACGTGAAAGTCATGCAGAAATTGATATATGGCTCCGTTTATTAGAAGCACAGAGAGTCAGATTTAAGTTTCCCTTTACCCTTTCCTGCTATTTAGTTTAAAATAAAGAAAATCAAAGTTTTAAAGGTGAGACAACAAAATAAAAAAGCTTATATGGAAGATTTTTTCCTTCTCTCTTCACAGGGAAAAATAAACAGGTTAATGAGGATTTGTCACTTAATTTTGAACACCTGCATTTCTCTGAGGTCTAAGGGCAAATGAATTAGTATAGATTCTGAAGGAAGATAGAACTGGCCACCTCACCAGAATGCCTTTTGCCACCTCATCTTGGATTTTCTTTTTTCCCAAGAGACAAGAGACAATTTTCTTTTTTCCCAAGAGACAATTCTGAGGCATCTATATGTTGATCTAGCTCAAGCAAAGTGTTGTTTCCTCTAAGGTTATTAAAGATTTCTATAAGGCAAAGAAGTTTGGAGAATTTTAAAATGACATGAACTCTTGACAAATACAGAGTGATTGCATCAGAAGTGTAAGTGGCTAAACTAAGAGAAGATGAGGTTTCCTGCAGTTTATATCCAAAGCATATCTTTGAGGCATGTCAACACTACTTAGCCAGTTTTGTTTATGAAACATTTTAACACCTTTCTAGCTACATAGTGCAAAAGCAGCTTCTTTGTGAATTTTATTTTAGAGGAAGATGGAAAAGCTCTGTGGAAGCTGGCAAGATATAAAAGGGTTTACTTAGAAAATATAGGCAAATATCACAACAAGACTAGAAATGGTGACAATCTGCTCTCCCTCTTGAGTTACTGTTTCACTTGTACATCTGTCCATTCCAAACTTCCCAGTTGTTTTCTTTATTGAGATTAGGTATCCACCATTAACTTATTGGAGTGGTTAGAAGAAAGACATTTTGGCCAGAAGGATTCTGGACCTGGGAGACCCTGTTTCTTGCCGTATTGAGGGAGTCCTATTCTACTATGAGACTCTAAGAACTTTGCAATGAAGAAAGAGATCAATTTTTAGGTTAACTTAATCAAATTACAGTTGACTCTTTGTATTTGTGGGTTCTGCATCTGTGGATTCAACCACCTGCAGATAAATAATTGAGCAAAAAACAATAAATAAAAATATACACATTTTTTTAAATACAGTATAACAACCTACTATAGTATAATACATATGTAAATGTTGTATTAGGTATTATAAGTAATCTAAAGCTGATTTAAAGTATACAGGAGGGTGTGTGTCAGTTATATACAAATGCTACACTTTTTATTTTATCAGGGGTTTGAGCATTCATGGATTTGGTATCCACAGAGGTCCTAGAATCAATCCTCTGTGGATACCAAGGGACATCTGTATTGCTTATAAAGTTGATTAGTTATTACAGATTTGTCTTGGCTTTTAAAATGGTTTTCACTTTCAAGTTATACCTAATTCATATTTATTTACATTGTTGGAGGATAATGCTGGTAGGAGAGGAAGACACTTATTTTTGGAATTGGTATCATACATTTTATAACCTATTGCAGAGAGAGAAAATTTGTGGTGTTTTTAACCATTCTTTATTAAAACAAGATTGAAGGACAGCATCAATTTCAATAATTTCATGTAATTTCCATTTATTTTATTTCTTAAAGGAGTTGAATTCTATTAAATTTGCACAGTTACCAGTTTTATGCTACCAAACACAATAGATTATGAAATGATTCTTTAAATGAAGTCCCTCTGTAGCCTTCCAATAACTAGCTACCCACCAACCCTGGTGACATGGTGATCGTGGCGATATCTGGATACCCGTGATACCATAGCACTATTATCCAAAATTTGTGTCCTAATATGTCAGTCCATAATGCTGTATGACAGACTGCTCTTATTTCTGTATACACCACTGCATTTTAAATTTAAAGACAGAAATGAATGCTTGATAAATTACTATGATTTAGGATCACTTCTACACTCCCCCCACCTTCCCAAAATAAACCCCATAATATTTTATAAATCTAGATGTGGCTTTAATTACAAGATCTACTTTTTTAAAGAAAATTATTCATGTTTTTTTTTTTAATATCTAACACACTTTCCACTTATTCCACCCCACCTAACCTTCAGGGTTTTGTATCTGTACCTGGTACCAACTGGTCAGCTTTCTGCCAAGACTGCCTTTAATACACTGTCAGTTCACTTCATGAGTCCCCGAGAACAGTTAAAGTTGATCCAACAGCCAGTTGTTCAAAGATTCTATTGAGACTAGTTTATTTCATTCTTGAGCATCTGTAAAGATATGCTCCATTGCGAATTAAGCCTTTTTAGTGACAGTAGATGATGACAGAACCCCATCAGCCTTATCAGAAGAAGTTCCCTGACCTCATTATTGCTAATGGATCCATGGTAATTCAGCCTGTTGTGAAATCTCATGTTCAATTATGCAGGATAATGAGTGACTCAAAACTTAATATGTCTCAGCTATCGTCCTTATGATAGGACTTGTACAGCTTCTTTGAAAAGTGAAACTAGGTTTTAAGTAGAGTGGTTCACTTTTATGTCCAAACAGAAGTTATCACTAATATTCAGATGACCTGATTTTAAAATAAGACAGAATTGCTCTATAACTTTATGTTTCACTGATCCTTATGTAGGAAAGTTAGGACAGGTTTATTCATTTTTAAGTGTTAATTCTGGAATTCCAAAAGTATGCAAATGGCATTTGTCTTTGGATTCACAAAAACTCTAGATATTCAGAGTTTGAATTATTTAAACTCCCACAACACATGCACTTTTGCTTTTCAAGCATGAGTTATAATTTAATTAAAAACTTCTGGTGCATTGCTAGCATTTTAAATATTAATATGTTCCATGGATCACTTTCGATTATCTACCTTCTTGAAATTCTTGAAGATGTCAGATTTTTAAGATTCCCAAAGTTGCACTTGGAATTGTCTGTTGAGGCAAAGGGGACTGTGATAATTACACACATCCATTAGGATCAGCAGAGGAGATAAACTTTGGGGAGGCTTAATGGGCATGTCTCAGTGACAGCTAGCAAAGAGCATTTGGCATGATTAAGGATGGATTTGAATGCAGTTGAAAATATACTCTCATTATGGACACCCAGTGGAAGTTGCACTACAAATGTTAAATTCCCCAGAAGAAGAGGAGTGTGGCAGGGAAGCTTTGAAATCCACTGTGGCCGTCAACCAAATTATTCTCTTTCCTTTATGTCTTTCTGCTGTCAGAATCACTTTGTGATGCCCAGTTCAACTCCCTACAGCTCTGAAAAGAGGCAACCTGTTGATCTCTGTATTTCAGATTGTCCGAAGATACATTAAGGATTGGCTTGAGAGAAAGAAGCCTCCTTTTGGTGCTATCAGCAGCAGTGTACTCCTCATGATTATCTACACAACCTTCTGTGATACATTCTCTAACCCAAATATTGACCTGGATAAATTCAGCCTTGTTCTCATACTAGTCATAAGTAAGTTGGAAAATGGGATAGCCTGGCTATCCCTCAGTCTCCTCAATAGCAATGCATAGCAATGTGTATTCTCTAAATTCATGTCTAGTGTTAATTTGACTAGAAATGAATGCTTAATTTTATATTACATTTACTCAGTGACTTTATCATGTGTATTTGTTTTTTTTAAGAAACGGTTTTACACTTATATCTTAATTTCCTTTGTTTTTGAATCTGCTGCCCCATTTTCTGATTTACAGTAGTTGATGTCAGATGAGAGAAGCCTTAATTTCTGTCAGATACAAATGTTAGATTGAGCACTGTGTCATCAATTTAGTTTATTATCACTTTAAACTGATCTTACCCTTTATTGTGATTTAAAAACAGGATTTATAATATATGATACTATTATTCCTAAGTATAATAACTTGGCTGCATTGGTTAAAATGTGAATATTTACATCATATTTTCTAATAATATTTACCCGTAGTATCATTTCATTTTGAGAAGCAGCAGACTATAAAATGCAGGAAATTGCTAAAGCTCAAAAAGCAACCTTTTGTTCTATTTATCCTATAATCACAAAGACAACTGTTACTAATTTATCCTATAGTCACAAAGGCAACTGTTACTAATGTTGTAATATCAAAGAATCTTCTGTTATTCTAAAGTGTATTATAAGCTACTACATTTATGGTATTTGCTAGAAATATTCATAGTATAAACCAGCTCTTTCTAAATTGACCAAATTAAATAACCAAATCCTAAAGAGGCTTTAGGTTTTCCCTCAATAACAAAGAGTGTGTCTGGGGATATCATCAATAAGAACAGACTGAGTCCCACTAATTTAAATGATTATTTCAATTTAGCAAGATGTGCTTGTTTGGTTTATTTGTTTGTTTTTCTTTTTTAGTTCCTATAAGTTTCAGATAAAACAAGTATACCAATAAGTATGCTACAAATACTGCTTTTAGAGTGCTAATTTAGATTCAATCTTTTTTTCTTCAGTATTTTCTATCCAGCTGAGTTTTATGCTTTTAACCTTCATCTTTTCAACAAGGTAAGTGATTTGGTATCTCTTGTTGTTGTTAGTTTTCTAAATGAGGAATCATGCTCTCTACTTGGCTATATGCCACTACGCACTTACGTATTTTTTTTTCTCCTGTCTCCCTGACCATTCTGCCTCTCTTCTGCCACCCTCAAATTGTAAACATTACAAAGGGTCTTTCCTTGGCCTTATTTCATCTATCCACATCATGTGCTTAAGCAGGCCCTTCCTTTCTACTGGCTTGAGCTGTTAGCTTCATACTGATGATTTTCAAGTATACACCATTCACTGCAATGTTTTTTTTTTTTTTGAGTTTGAACCCTATTTTTCAATTACCATTTAGATATCTTTACTTGACTGTCTTAACAAGACCTTAGACTCAAGATATTCAAAATGGAGTTAATGTTTTTCCCAAACACTGCCTCTTTCTACCTTATTTCTTTCCTAATTTTTAGCGGAACCACCATCCTCAGAGTTCCTCAAACTGGAATCCTTCACATCATTATTTTTTAAATTTCTCAATCCTACTTCTATAATATTTTTCCTGCTCCCAAAGCCACTTCCTTAATTCAGGTTCTTGTTGCCTGTTTCTTTCTACGCTGTTTCAATGGATATCTTACTGGTAATTCCATTTCTAGACCCAACTTTCATTATGCATTTCATAGTGCTTCCAATGACTAGAATTCTGATAATGGCTCTCTGGTTCAGATATCTTCAATGGTTATCCAGTGCCTGTAGAATGAAGTTTATTTTGGGGGACAAGGTCCTCTAGTCTATTTTCCAGTCTCATGAACCAATACTACTGTTCATCCTGTGTAAGGTTTACGTTGATGTAAAATCTTTGCTGCTCCCTGCAAGAACCTCATGCTTTCTCATTTCTGTCCCTTGCTTAGGTAGCCCCCATATCCAAATTTGTCTCCATGTCCTGGTTCTTCCTTCCTGTTCTTAAAAGCTCACCTCAAATGCAAATTTTTCCACCTGTATTATACATTACAAATATTACTCAAACTTTTGGTTAGAGAAAGTCACCACGGGGAATGCCACAAGTAAGAGGTGATTTCAATCTTGCACTGATAACCAAGTGTCCTCTGCTTGGTACAGTAAGCCAATCTGTATTCAGTTCAAAGAAGAAGAAAGCACTTCCCAAGAGAGTATAGAGCAAGGATTCGTGGAAATGACGGGGCGTGACCTGAGCCATACAGAATGGCTAATTGTTCAGCAGTCAGAGATGCCAAAAGGGAGTTCTTGGTGGGAGAAGATGCAATAATGCAAATGTGGACACAAAGTGTCCACAAAAAAACAAGATATGGTGAAGCAATGGGAGTAGAGGAAGATTAGAAATAGTAATAGTAACTGAAAAGGTAGGTTTGAGCCAGATTGCAAAGGCCATGAACCCCAGGCAGTGCCAATGAGTGACCACAAGGGAAAGAGCCTGTGCTGTTCATAAGTCTTGAAAAAGCATCAGTGCAGTGGATGGTGCAGGCCTCACATTAGGCACTTGGCTCTCACAGTGCTTGGTATAGCACTAGGCTGATTGTAAACAGTCAATAAAAACGTATTGATTGATGTCATTTGAGGCATTTTCCCAAGCTTGAGGTTGTGATTTATGAAGTAAGAGTAAAGCCTGAAGCCATTAAGTCACAGAGAAAATGTGACTTAATTGGGTAAGTCTGAAAGCAGGAGCTATTTTAAAGTTCTTTTTGTAAATGGCTTGTTATATCACCTTAGAAAAGACATTTGCCTTTCAGTGGCAGTTTGTTTGCTGGTCCTTGTGGCAAAAGTGATAATCAGACCCACTCCTCCTATCAGATGAGGTAGGATGCAGATGTCCTGTTAGTGACTGAAAATTTTCTTGAAAAATAGAGCATAGAAGAGCATAGAACAGCCACTACTGGACTGCTAAAGGAGATATGGGTGGCAGACGTATGACACCTAGTTGAACTAAAATTGAGAATTTCCAGCACAGAGTGGACTGGACTTTCATAAGGCTCTGTGATTTTTAAATCCTTCTTTTCTTTCTTATTCTGCACTTACTGAGGTTCTTTCAGGGGTTTTGTTTTGTTTTGTTTTGTTTTGTTTTGTTTTGTTTTGTTTTGTGAGACAGGGGCTTGCTTTGTCACCCAGGCTGGAATGCAGTGATGTCATCAAAGCTTGCTGCAGCCTCAAACTCCTGGGCTCAAGTGATCCTCCCCGCTCAGCCTCCCAAGTTAGCTTAGACTATATGCAAACACCACCATGCTTGGCTAACTTGTAATTTTTTTGTAGACACAAGCTCTTGCTATGTTTCCCAGGCTGGTCTTAAACTCCTGGACTCAAGTGATCCTCCCGCCTTGGCCTCCCCAAAGTGCTGGGACTATAGGCGTGATTACCATGACTAGCCATCTGTCAGGTATTTAACTTCCTTGACCTACAGTCAAACCTACACATTCTTTGATAAATAACAGCATATAGAACTTCTGTAATCATGCTCCAGAGTAAAAGTTGCATAGCCACACAATATTCCATTATAATAAAGGAATTTTTCAAATGAACATAATTTAAAAGATGGTTTTCATATTCTCTTTTCATGCTTAGAAACCCTATAACTCCTAAAGATTTTATTGGAGGAATGAAAGATGTGAATATTTATTAAACCCTGTTCCATGGCAGGCATTCTCTTAGGGATTATACATGTTATTTCATGTAAGTGTGACAGCAAAAACTGTAGTACTGTGAATTTTTATTGCTATTTTGGTAGTTGAGGACCTATGCTCAGAGTAGTTTAGTAACCTGCCTAAAATAGTTTAGCAATGTAACCAAAATCAGATGGAAAATAGGACACCTAGAATTGACATTCTGTTTGACATTTCCAAAAGCATTTGCCCAGGCCTTTTCCGCTGGAAACTATTTCAATTACTTTTTTTATGATTAAGATTTTACTTTAAGTTCTGGGTACATATGCAGAACGTGCAGGTTTGTTACATAGGTATACATGTGCCATTGTGGTTTGCTGCACCTATCAACTCGTCATCTAGGTTTTAAACCCTGCATTGTCCTAATGTTCTCCCTACTCTTGCCCCCCAACCCCCAAAAGGCCCTGGTGTGCAATGTTCCCCTCCCTGTGTCCATGAGTTCTCATTGTTTTTCTCCCACTAATGAGTGAGAACATGTGGTGTTTGAATACTTGTTTTCATTAGGGAATTTGTAAAGAGTATTTGACTACACTCTTCAAGTTCATACACAAACAAGTTAATCAAAGATACCAGTACCTACTGGTTTATACTCTGCTGAGTTCCATTTTCTTTTCCTACTTTTTGTTCCTTTCTGCAGAGGGCAATTAGTGAAACTGTGTATGTGTGTGTGTGCATGCATGCACTTTTCTTTCTTTCTTTTCAATTTTCTCTTACCAATTCAGTAAATCTAAAGCCAATTTGGGTATCAAAAGACAAAATTCTCAGCATGGAAATCTATCTGTGTTTTGTGTGTGTCTGTGCAGCATGCTACTATACTCTGATGATGGAAGTTTAGCATAAAACCAGGAGACACCCAGCCTAGAAAATTCAACTTTCCTGCAACACGCTGCTTACCTGGTTAGCATTTCTTAGATTTACCAACTTAATGTGTTACCATGCTAGTGAGTATTTAAAATAGATTTGAGAGTTATTACTCTGTGTTCTTGTTTATTCGTCTACAGAATAGTGTCAGAGTTAAAAATTCAAACTCTGGAATCAAACAGACTTGAGCTTCAGATCTACTTAATAACTTTGTTACTTCTGTCAGTTTCCTTATGTATAAAATGGAGGTAGTAGTAGCACCTATCTCACAGGATTATTTGGAGAATTAAATAGTGTGCACATAAAGTCCTCAGCGTAATACTAGCATATAGCAAGTGCTCAATAAATGTTGGCTACTATAGAATATTTATTACACCAAACCAGCTTACATTATATTAAAAACTAATGATCAGGCCAGGCGCAGTGGCTCACACCTGTAATCCCAGAACTTTGGGAAGCCGAGGCAGGTGGATCACTTGAGATCAGGAGTTTGAGACCAGCCTGGCCAACATGACGAAATCTCATCTCTACTAAAAATACAAAAATTAGCCCGGAGTAATGGCGTGTTCCTGTAATCCCAGCTACTCTAGAGGCTAAGACAGGAGAATCGCTTGAACCCAGGATGTGCAGGTTGCAGTGAGCTGAGATCACACCACTGCACTCCAGCCTGGGTGACAGAGCGAGACTCATTGTCTCAAAACAAACAAAAAAACAACTAATGATCAGAGATGGGGCATTAGCTTTGCTAGCTTTGTAATACATTATTTTTTAATTTCCTCTGTCCCAATTGCTAGGAAATGAGTTGATTCCACAAGCCAAGAGTCAGCTATTCAAGGACCTAACCATTCTGCAACTTTGGGAAACTGCAAATTAAAAAAAAAAAAATTGTTGAAAAAGCTTAGAAAAGGAAAGCAGTAACTGGGAATATTTTTAAAATATACAAAAAGCTTCATAGCCTGATAACTAGAGTAACAGAAAACTATATTGTCATTAGAGTGACCAAAGAAACTATTAATAAAGGAAAAGGAAGAAAACAAATATTCAAATATTTGTGTATGTGTTTTAATTCTGATCAGTACATTTCCCAGTAAGATATCTCAATCCGCCTTTCACGTTAGCCCTGGGAGAAGCAGGATGGGAGAGGGGTAAAGGGAAGCAGGGAAGGAAGATGGTCACCATCATTAATGGTGAGTTTCCTTACCATTTCAGAGGAGGCCACTAAGCTTTGGCACCGTGGGTAAACTTGTTCAGTGCCACACAGCTGAAAACGGAAGAGGTCTTCTCTGAAAATGAGCAAAGACAAAACACAGTTACAGAGGTTAACAAAGGAGAGGCTTCACGTGGAAGTTTTCTCCTCTGAAAATAGTGGGCTTAAACAGAAGTATCTCAAGGGACCTTTTCTGCTCAGCATTCTGTGATTCTACTAGTAAAACCTGACATGTTTTCCTTTGTGGGTACTGCAAAGGAAGGCAAAGTAAACATTCTGTGGAAAACACTGATTGAAAGCTTTGTAAGAGAGAATAAAAAGACCAGTTGGGAAGAAAAGGAAATAAACATCTCAAGAGAAGGCAAAGTGATCAAAAGAATCATTAAAAACAGGATAAAAAGAAAATCAATATTAAAAAGAGATAAGGTAGGGTTGGAAAATAAATAGTAATGTGATTCCTTTCAAGAATGTGAGTAGACACAATGGAGACGTTAATCAGTGAAAATAATTTTAATCATTACTACTTAAATACAATGTATAGGACACTTGATTTTTCTGGGTGTTGTCATGACCTTGTAACATAAAGTCCCCCTGGACAGAGTGTGGCTAAGGGTGGATTATTTACCAAGATAGCTGCTCTCACCCACTACATTTTGTAGTGTTTTTGGTTTTAACGTTTTCTTTCTCAGAAGGCAAACTTACAACCAAAGTTTGGGGCAACCAACCTACTAGTTGTGTGACTTTAGGGGAATTGTTTAACCTACTTGTGTTTCCAGTTCCATTTTTGGAAAAAGCAGAGCAATAACACTATCTATTTGTATGGCTATTCTGAGAAGGAAGTAATACTGGCTGCAATGTGCTTAGAAAAGTGCTCAGTAATGCTTATGCCGTGGTAATTCACCACCCTTAGGAACAGAGAGTTAAGTGAGCATCTGCTCTATCAGCTTTCTCTGATGTACAGCACTCCGACCCTACATAGCTAGAGTACAAGTCAACTCTACCTAGGAGGAATATTGTTTTTAACCTTAAATGTTCCCTTTTTATGCCTTAAGGTTCTAATCCTGCCTTTCCACTGATGGACTTTTTGTCAATAAGACTGTAGAGCAGTGTTACTGAAAGCAGTGAGCTAGAAATCTCCCAGTGTGGCCCTAGCTTTGGCCCCCAACCTGAAACAGAGGACAAGTAAGCATATCTGGCAAATATCCTGTTTAGCTGCATTGCGAATGGTGCTCTAATGAGCAGCAGCCAGCGCCAGATTAAATCAGAGCCTCCTTGACCAGAGAGACTTTGACACATTGGAAATGTGCTGTAACCTTGAAAAGAACAAGTTGTCAAGCAGAACAAAGTTTACTAAAGGAGAAGTGTATTGCCAGAATCTCTAGGAAGAAAACCAAATGCGTAAACCCAGATGCAGCCATGTGAACAAAGGGCTACAAAAGACAAAGTTTTTGAAGTGCTCCCAGTACCACAAACACTGCTGGACAACATCCCCCTCCTAGGCCAGATGATCTCATTACATGTTCTACAATCACCGGAGGGCACTCACTCCTGCATGGAAGTATTTTTAGTCATTGTGAATTGACTGTAATTCATATTCTCCAATCTGCCGATTTCAAGCTTTCCTAATGTCTTTGATTCCCAGGCCTCGGAATTAACTCAAAATTGCCTCACACTTTACAAAGAAAGTAAAATCTCTGCCATAAGTTGCCTCTGCTTGCCCATTCTCTACCTGAAAAATCTCCATGTTTTTCACTCCCCTTGTCTACTTAGGCTTCCAGCTCAAAAATGATAGGAAATGCTCTGCTCCAGCTAACCTCTTTATTCTTGTCTTCTGAGGCCTCTTTGGGGACCTGTGTTCATCAGGTATTTCTAGCTGCTGTGTCTTCATTCTCTCTTTATAATCATGTTCAAATCTCCTGTGACCCTTTTCTTCCCTTTTCCAGATTTCTTGAAAACACAGTCTTTCTTACCACTCCAAACATGGTCCTTCTCACCACTCCAAACACAGTCCTCCTCACCACTCCAAATACGGTCCTTCTCACCACTCCAAACTCGGTCCTCCTCATCACTCCAAACTCGGTCCTCCTCACCACTCCAAATTCGGTCCTCCTCACCACTCCAAACACAGTCCTTCTCACCACTGCAAACCCAGTCCTTCTCATCATCCAAACAGAGTCCTTCTCACCACTCCAAACTCGGTCCTTCTCACCACTCCAAATAGAGTCCTCTTCACCACTGCAAACTCAGTTCTTCTCACCACTACAAGTCCAGTAGACATCCACATCAACTCCTTGGCCTCCTTCCCAAGGCTCACTGGGCCTCCTCTTCAATTCTCTGTTTTCTTAATGCCTTAATACTCCTCTTGGTCCCATATGCTCAATGTTTCTAATTTCTCTTTGATTCTTCCTTCTCTCTCAAAGCGATGATAATAATATCCATATCCCCTATGATGTGTTAGGCATTTACATTGTGCCACATTCTTAACAAGCATTGGCATTTATCCTCAAAATTGACCCTAAAAGTCAGGCAGTCTTATATTCATTCTACATATGAGCAAAAGGATGGTCTGGAAGTAAAATCAGGTGTGTTTTCTCCAAAAGTCTCCACTCTTGAGCTGTTGGAAAGTAATATTACACGTAAGTTAATAGTTGGGAAATTCTTTTCACCCTATCTCCATGTCTTTTTCTGCCATCTCCTGTCCTGTGATTCTTTAGGCCCTTAGAGTTCCCTGCTTCCTGCCCAGCCTCACCATCTTCAGTCTTACCCCATGCTGTGTGATCACTCCTCCTTAAGAATGAATCTACTTATATTATTCTACCGTCCCAAGTCCTTCAGCAGTTCCCCTTATCCCATCTTAACAGGTCCATACTCCTGACCATAAGCCAGCGTCCCTGCACACAAGTCAGCCTGAAGAACGTGTTCTTTGCCGACTGCCCCCTATACGTCCAAACTGCAGTCTCACTGCTCCCTGTCTAAAACACATATCTTCACATGTCTAAATCTATTCTTTAAGGCCCAGCTTAATTGTTATTTTTTCCCAGAAGGCTCTTTGTGCTCCATCATCTCCTCCTTTCCCTGCCAAGCTAGAGATGATCTTTCTCTTTCAGTCGCAGAGCACTCTATTTCTCTCTCCTCTCCTCTTTCTCATATATATCTGTAGTGCTTTCATCTTCCAGCCCATGCATTTATAGAACCTTATGGAAATCCTTCCCCACTAGGCCTACTGTGAGGAATAAAGGGATGAAGAAATATGTAAGCCATGTAGTACAATGTTTAAAAAACAAGAATGGTATCACAATATCAATATGAGAATAAAATGTAGAAACAATAAGCCAGTCTTGCTATACTTAATAAGAGGATATGATATGCATCTTTGGGGAATCCTCAGCTGAAGTAAAACGCCAAAAATTCAGTTTGAAAGTTGTTATCAAGAAAGAGCTTAGAAGTGAGACTGGCTAGGAAGCAGAAACATGCGTGCCTTTTCAGAAGAGAGACCAAAGGGCCTTTTAAATATTCTCTTGACACAGGCACAAGGGATGAGGAAGAGAGGAGGACTCTTCTTTCCTCCTGTGAGTATACAACAAGAAAAACAGGATGTGGGATCTATTTAGGGAAGAGTTTTCTCCCAACAAAAGTAGTGCATGGGGATGAGATTACTAAGGGGAATGATGGGGTCTCTTTCATTAGAGAGCCTTAAACATCGGGTACATTGTTATATCCGCAACTGTATACATGGAGTCAGTTTCTAGAGCATTTTTCCATTTGCTAACTCTTCTGTCAGAGTTCAGGGCAGAGAATGAATAGACTCTACGCAGTCAAATCCTGATATCCTGACTCCACAGGAAAGAAGAGTGTCTAAAATATAAGGACACAATCATAACAATGACATTTTTAGCTTTTTTGACTTTTTAAACCCTTATCTAAAATAGAAAATCCTGTTATGACATCCAACTCCCAGTACCGACTCCCTACAACATTTAATCAGTTTTGACTGAGTTTTTTTTTTTAATGCTTAACATAGTATATAAGGATAGTAGAATATAGTAATTAAGAACACAGGCCTAGAAACTAGAATAGACTCTATTTGTATCTTGGCTCTGTCACTTGCTACCATGGGCCCTGAATAAGTTATACACTTCTGTGTGCCTGAGTTTTCTCATCTGTAAATGGGAATATTATATCACTTGCCTTTTGGGGTTGTTGCTTTCACATGTAAAGACATTAGTGAAGTGCCCCATACATGATACTGCTCAAAAAATGATAATTTGTTGTTTTTACTAAAATATATGTTAAATCTTTATTCATACCATGTATTTCTTAAGTGGGTGTTTGCTGCCAGAAGGATGTATTTCTCCTTGAAAGAAGCATTTTTGTAGATATATTAATCATTTCAAGCCACTGGGTAAATATCAAGTAGTAACCTTAAGACTTAGCTAAAAGAGTTCCTTGTTCCATTTTTTAAATTTATTTATTTATCGTACTTTAGGTTCTGGTGTACATGTGCAGATCATGCAGGATTGTTGCATAGGTACACACATGGCAATGTGGTTTGCTGCCTCCATACCCCAGTCACCAACATCTGGCATTTCTCCCTATGTTATCCCTCCCCAACCTCCCCACCACCAGCTGTCCCTCCCTTGGCTCCCCACAACAGACCCAGTGTGTGATGCTCCCATCCCTGTCTCCATGTGTTCTCCTTGTTCATCACCTGCCCATGAGTGAGAACATGCAGTGTTTGATTTTCTGTTCTTGTGTCAGTTTGCTGAGAATGATGGTTTCCAGATTTATCCATGTCACTACAAAGGACACAAACTCATTATTTTTTATGGCTGCATAGTAATCCATGGTGTATATGTGCCACATTTTCCTTGTCCAGTCTATCGTTGATGAGCATTTGGGTTGGTTCCAGGTCTTTGCTATTGTAAACAGTGCCACAATGAACATACATGTGCATGTGTCCTTATAACAGAATGATTTATAACCCTTTGGGTATATACCCAGTAATGGGATTGCTGGGTCAAATGGAGTTTCTATTTCTAGGTCCTTGAGAAAGCGCCACACTGTCTTCCACAATGGTTGGACTAGTTTACACTCCCACCAACAGTGTAAAAGCGTTCCCGTTTCTCCCCATCCTCTCCAGCATAGCTGAACACTTGACTCAGAAGTCACTGGATTCCACATAGACCTGGTCTGAGCTCTTGTCCTCTCTTTTGTCTGTGCTTCTCTTGAAGACACTGCTGCCCCCTGCATCAGTCTGTGGCTCTAGTTTATGTCACTGTGCTGTGTCTCACTGAGCAGAGAAGGCTCGATGGGTATGCATTTTCCCCTGGGGAATGTTACTGCACTCTCCTTCCACAGGCTGATGGATGGTGGGTGTCCTGTTCTCTCAAATCCCCTGCACATGCTTTGGGTCATGTGTCAGGTCCACTCCTGCCCCGCAAATGTCAGAGCATCTGTGACAACCTGGGACAGAAGGGATGGACCTCAGCATGCACAGGGTCACATATCCCATTCGTTTTCTGGAAATGTCATCTGCAGAGGATGTTACCTAACCATCCCCATTCAACTGGCATCTATCAGACCTACTGTGTGCCGGACACCATCTTTGGTGCTGGCCTTGACCTTTGAGTAACTCACAGTGAAGCGGAATCCTTCAAGAAGAAGATTTTGTTTTGTTTTGTTTTGAAGATGAAGGAAAGCCCCAGATCATGGATAGTGACAATGGGAACAGCCAGCACCTCAAAGCCCTCAGTGGCATCAGGCATAGTTGTCTTAAGTATGTTCATTCTCGTTGGTAGAATCAGAGTTGTGTTTCTGGACCTCCGTCACACCACCCAGGGTGGTGGGCTTCTTTTGGCTTTGCCCCGGGGGTATCTGTTCCCCTTTCTGTGAGCAATGGCACCTGATCTCCCTCTGGAGGTCCTCCTGTCCCCTGGGTGCAGCCTGAGAGGGCAGTTGACCCAGGCTCCCTGCCCTCTCCTGACCAAGGTTAATGCAAAGATATGGATCCCTCCTGACACTGGGTCCCTAGAGAAGGTGCCCAGTGGTACCCACCACCCTGATCTTGGACCCCTCTCTGTTTCTGTCCTATTTTCTCTGCTTCTGTGAGCCCTCCTTTGCCCACCTCCATCATACAAAGATCTTTCTATGCAGCTTAGGCAGAGTTGCCAGTCTACCGCATGCAACCAAAATAGCCCAACTGATGTACCTGGGGTTCGTAATTCCAGAGCTGGAGGGCAACTTAAGGGCCGTTTGATCCAACCATTTAATCCTGTCGCTGAACAAATTGAGGCCCAAGAGTAAATTGACATCTGGAGAGGGGACACAATGGCAGGCAGCCGCTGAGAGCTCTCTGTGAGTCAGCTGTTCTGCTGAGCCTCCCAGACAAGTCAACAATCCAACAGGAGGGTTGGCGTTCCCATCTGTGAGACAGGAAGGTGCTGGGCAACTTTCTCGGACCCACCCAGACTGGAAGTAGCAGGATCAGTGTCTGAACCCAGGCATTCTGGTTCCGGATCTGAGCTGACCCAACCTCTGGGGGTGCTCTCCCTCCTGTGGCTTGACTGGGGACAGAGAGACATGAGGAGACTGGAACCCCAGGGCTCCTGGGTCCTGCACAGGCTCTGCCCACAGCCCTCCATCGAGTACATGGCCAATAGGTTCCTATCAGACTCATTTGTATATTTCTTCCCTTCCTTTTTTTCTCTGGGTCTGGCAGGGTCCTCGCTTTTCACTTTTGGAGATGGTTCCTTGAAAGCCTCTTGGGGACCTAAGGAATTCAAGCAGTAGATGCCTGTCACAGGGTTTCCTTTGCTACCATGGTCAAGGGATCTTGCCTGTGACCAGCAAGGGCCAGGCCTGGGAGCCCAGAGAGCTGTGCCTCTCAGAGCCATAAAAAGATAATTCGGAAGACTTAGCCAAAGCAATGGCCTTGATGTTCCCCCTGGGGGGCGCACCACACCCCCCACTTGTGCTTCCCCAGCTGACTTGTTCCCTCCCTAGGGTTTGTCACCGGGGTGAGTCTCACTGAGCAGAGAAGGCTCGATGGCAAAGCTCACCAACCACCTCTTCCTAACCGATCCTACGTGTTCACTAAGGAGGCCTCAACTGGGCCTCTCACAGCCCCCTCACCCCAGAGGGAGACTCTGCCCTCCATGCTCACTCTGTTCCCTGACAACTTCAGCTGGGCAGGCCTCACCCAAATGCCAAGAGGAGCTCTCTTCTTCTCTGGCATTTCCAGAGGGAGAGGGAGTGGCCTCAGCCTTGAGTTGGGGCTCCTGTGGGGCTCCCAGTCCTGCTAGTTCTCACTACCAGTGAGAGCAGAGCCTCCTCCCCCCTTTGCCCCAGCAGCCAGCAGCCCTCACCAGAGCAAGCCCTCATCTTAGGAACAGCAGGGCAGCCTTGCACTGCTGCAGGGGACAGGAAGGAAGCTCCCTCGGTCAGCAGGGAGAGGAATGAACCCCAGGATTTCACCTCTAGGAGCGTTTTGCTGTTTTCTGTGTCCCTGATAATCTATGTGGCTTGTTCCATGCCTTCCAAGACAGAGGGGCAGAGCCAAGCGGCTTGTGCTGTGAGCTTTTCCCTCTCCCGATGGTGGGAGGAGGGCTTTCCGGTCGTCTCCTCTCATGCTCTTCCACCCCTCTGAGATCTAGGGAGAGATAATGGCAGGTGCGGGGGGAGGCATGATAGTATATAAGGTAGGTCTCGCCTCTGTTAGTGCTGAGCGGGGCAGACCTGCTTTAAACAGGCAATGATGGGGAGGAGCAGTGTATTAGTCTGTTCTCATGTTGTTAATAAAGACATACTGAGACTGGGTAATTTATAAAGAAAAAGAGGTTTAGGCTGGGTGCAGTGGCTCATGCCTACATTCCCAGCACTTTGGGAGGCCAAGGTGGGCAGATCACAAGGTCAGGAGTTCAAGACCAGCCTGACCAACATGGTGAAACCTCATCTCTACTAAAAATACAAAAATTAGCTGGGTGTGGTGGCGAATGCCCGTAATCCCAGCTACTAAGGAGGCTGAGGCAGGAGAAGCACTTGAACCCTGGAGGTGGAGGTTGTGGTGAGCCAAGATGGTGCCGCTGTACTCTAGCCTGGGCAACAGAGTGAGACTCGATCTCAAAAAAAAAAAAGAGGTTTAATGAACTCACAGTTCCACATGGTTGGGGAGACCTACAATCATGGCACAAGATGAAGGAAGAGCAAAGGAACGTCTTACATGGTGGCAGGCAAGAGGGCTTTTGCAGGGCAACTCGCATTTATAAAACCATCAGCTCTTGGGAAACTTATTCACTACCATGAGAACAGTATGGGGGAAACTGCCCTTATTATTCCATTATCTCCAGCTGGTCCTGCCCTTGACACATGGGGATTATTATAATTCAAGGTGAGATTTGGCTGGGGACATGGAGTCAAACCATATCAGGCAGTGAGCATCCTCATGGACCAGAGCAGGCAGTGGGAAGGATCTAGAACCCAGGGAAATCATCCCTTGCTGGGGGTCAGGGGGACTTTGAGGCTGACGTTTAGGGGGATCCCTGCAATTTAGCAGGCCCAGGTAGGTGGGGCAGAGAGAGAACAATCCAGGAAGAGAGTATGGGTCACTTGATAAACCCAGCAAAGATCCGAACACTAAAACTGGACTTCAAGGGAAAGAGGGGTAAGAACGTTTAAATCAACAATCAAGTGGACACCTGCTGTGCTCTTGGTGTTGGGAGGGACGGAGCCAAGGGCGGCTGGCCAGGTTGGGGAGGGCTTGTTCCAATTTTATGCTGTGAGCAATGGGAGCCATTTATGTATTTTAAGCACATTTTCACCTGAAATGGATTATTCTGGGGCCCCGTGTGGAGTTGGGATTGATGGGGCAAGGCTGAAGGCAGAGAGGCGCTATCTGGAGGCTGTTGTCATAACTCGAAGGAGACAGGGACATGGTTTGGGCTAAGGCAGTGGCAAGAAAATGGAGAGAAACAGGTGGATGGGCAAGATGTTTAGGAAGTAGATTCAATAAGTGACGGGGGGTGGGGGAGGGATACGTTTTAACAGAAAGTTGCCTTCTGCTAGGTACATCCTTGCCTTCATGCCAGGAGCACCTGGGTCAGTCTGGGTGATGCAAGGTTGACCCTTCATAATGAAAGTTGCCTTTAGTGGTCACTAAAGGCCCCCAGTTCCCTGGGTTCTGCAGCTAAAACACCCTCAGCCCCCAGCCCTCACTGGCCCACAGCGCCCACAGCCCTCCATTGAGGTCCTCACACCACCCCTCCAATGTCCTTTCCAGAAGCTGAGCCTCACAGGGACTGGGAAACAGAAGGCCACAGCTGGCAGCTGAGTCCAGTGCCCCTTGGGGATGTCCTTGGTCCTGTGTTTTCCCTGGGGGCAACTCAATAATGCAGCAGGAACAACTTGTCTGTGAGAAAACCATGGATGTGACGATGAGATACCATCTCACACCCATTAGGATGGCCACTATAGAAATCAACAGACAGTAACTTGGTTGGTGAAGATGTGGAGGAATCGGAACCCTGTGCACTGTGGGTGGGAATGCAATGACACAGCCACTGTGGAACACACTATAGCAGTTCCTCCAAAATGAAACATAGAATGACCATGGGATCCAGCAGTCTCGCTTCTGGGTATATACCCAAGAGATTTGAAAGGAAGGACTTGAACAGGTAGATATTTGTATGCCCAAGTTCATAGCAGTATTATTCATGAGAGCCAACAGGTAGAAGCAACCCGTGTCCACTGATGAATAAATGGGTGAAGGAATTGTGTGTATCAGTCCGTTCTTACACTGCTAATAAAGACATGCCTGAGACTAGGTAACTCATAAAGGAAAGAAGTTTAGTTGACTCACAGTTCTTCAGGGCTGGGGAGGCCTCAGGAAACTTACAATCATGGTGGAAGGGGAAGCAAATATTGTCCTTCTTCACATGGCAGCAGCAAGGAGAAGTGCTGAGCAAAGGGAAAAAGGCCCCTTGTAAAACCATCAGATCACATGAGCACTCACCTAGCATGAGGGTAACTGCTGCCATGATTAAATTACCACTCACCGGGTCCTTCCCACAATGCATGGGGATTATGGGAACTACAATTCAAGGTGAGATTTGGGTGGGGACACAGCTAAACCATATCACTGTGGTATACACATGCCATGGAATATTAATTTGCTCTAAAAAAAAAAAGCATGAAATTCTGACACATGGCACAACACGGATGACCCTTGACATTATGCTAAGTGACATAAGCCAAATGCAAAAGGATAACTATTGTGTGGTGATTCCATTTATATGATAGAATAGTCAAATTCATAGAGACAAAAGTAGAATGGTGGTTGCCAGGGACTAGGGGGAGAGAATGCAGAGTTATTATTTGTGGGCATAGAGTTTCAGTTTTACAAGATGGAGAGAGTTTCTGCAGATGGATGGTGGTGATGGTCTTGAAACAATGTGAATGTACTTATGCCATAGAACTGTATACCTAATAGTGGTTAAGATGGTCAACTTTATGTTATGTGTATTTTATCACATTTTTTAAAGTGCAAAAAAAGATCATGGGAGGAAAAAAGTGCAATCTCCTGGTTTTGATAATGTATGACCAGTATAGAATATGTTAACCATGTGGAGAAGCTGGATAAAGGGTACATGGGACCTCTCTGTATTATTTTTACTACATAACTTCTTGTGAGTCTATAATTATTTCAAAATAAAAAGGTGCTAGGTGTGGTGGATCATGCCTATAATTCCTGATACTTGGGAGGCTGAGACAGGAGGATTGTTTGGGGCCAGGAGTTTAAGACCAGCCTGAACAACATAGCAAAACTCTGTCTCTAAAAAAATAAAAATAAAATTAGCTGGGCATGGTGGTGCATGCCTGTAGTCCTAGCTACTGGGGAAGCTGAGGTGGGAGATTGCTTAGAGGCCAGGAGTTTGAGGCTGAAGTGAGCTATGTGACACTACTATGCTCCAGCTTGAGTGACACAGTGAGACCCCCTATCTCTAAAAAAAATTTTTTTAAATGGTGAGAAAAACTGTAGAAAGGTGAAGAGTGACAATCTTGCCTGCCTCCCCATCCTACCCTCTGGCTCATTCCTGCCCCATGGACACTCCAAGAAAACCCTTCAGTTTCTTATTTATCCTTCCAGAATTTATTTTTGTGTATACAAGTAAGTGCAAATAGAGATGATGGTTTTCCTCTACTTTTCATACAAAATAGTATATTCATACACTATTCTGCCCTCTGCTTTTATTTTGCTTAACAATAAATCTTCCATTTCAATACACAGAGAGCTTCCTGGTTATATTTAAATGTACATACAATTCTATGGTCTGAGTTTACTGTAATTGATTTAACCAGTGCCCTTTGGATGGACATCTAGAATACTTTGTGATATGGTTTGGCTGTGTCCCCACCCAAATCTTACCTTGAATAGTAATATCCCCACGTATTGTGGAAGGAATCTGGTGGGAGGTAATTGAACCATGGGGGCAGGTTTTTCCTATGCTGTTCTCATGACAGTAAATAAGTCTCACGAGATCTGTGGTTTTATGAAAGGGCAGTTCCCCTGCACACACTCTCTTGCCTGCCACCATGTAAGATGTGCCTTTGCTCTGCCCTCACCTTCCACCATGATTGTGAGGCCTCCCCAGCAATGTGGAACTGTGAGTCCATTAAACCTCTTTTTCTATGTAAATTAATCAATCTGGGGTATGTTTTTATTAGCAGCATGAGAACAGACTTTGCTGTTTCAAACAGCCTCGCCATGGCTAACCTTGCACAGATGTCCTTCCTTACCTGCCCAGAAGTGCATGATCACCGGCTCTTCTCACTCATCCTACAATTGAGGGGTGATCCTCAGGAAGGCTGCCTCCTGCTGCAGCCCAGCTCTGCTACCCACGAGCGGTGTGACCCTGGGCAAGGTCTTTCACCTCTCTGGGCTCCCATTTCTTCATCCAAATGTGGGAACTGATGCAGGACCTGCCTCCTAAGATTGCCGAGATAAGAAATGTCGTGCATGTCAGTGGTCAGCATGGTGTGACACCATTTGTTGCAGTCAATGTCAGCTCTATAGCAGGTACTGAAGAGACAAATCTGCTGATATTCAAAGGGAATCTTTAAGAGCCTGCTCCACCATCCTAGAAGCCACTTGTCCTGCTAGCTAATAAAACACCAATGGGGAGGGAAGAGAGGCAGCCCTTTGGTGGGAGGCCCACCTGTTGCCAGCCTCTGCCCCACCCACCCTGCAGAGGTTGCCCCTCACCAAGGGTCTGCTGGGAACCTCCTGATGTCAAAGGTGGGTCCCCTTGTCCCAGCACTGGTTGGAAAATAAGGCCACTACAATCAAAGCTCCCTTGGCACAGGACATCCAGGTCTGCCCTGAAGGGAGGAAATTGGCTTTCCCTCTGCTGCCTGCTGTCATAGGACCTGAGACCCACAGCTGTTTCAGGGGATATTCTGGTCTCTGCCAAGCAGAAGGCTAGCCCAGTGTGAGATCATTAGGATGGACTAGGCAGATCCTAACTCACAGGCAGTGTGACCTAGGGCAGCTCACTTTACCTCTGTGAGCCTCAGGGCCCTCATCTGTAAGATAGAGATTATGCCACCTGGTTCCAGAACTTTCCATGCACCATCTCAATGAATCCTCAAAACAAGCCTGGAAGACAGGCGTCTTCAGCAAACTTCATTTTGCAGTTGAGAAAAGTGACGTTAAGGCAGTCCTATGGCTGCTACACAGCCATGCATAAATCCAGCCCAGATCTGTCTGGGTCCAGAACCTCTCTGTCCCATCACAGGCCTTTCCACTAATACAAGCATTCATTCATCATGAAAGCGAGTCCACTTGGCCTGCAGGTAGAGAGAAGTCCCCATGCCACTGTGCTCAGGATTGCCTGCCATCTCCGAAGGTGCCAGCTTCAAGCAGGCAGAGCCCCTCCCCAACCCCAGGCTGGCTGGGAGGAAGCTGGGGAGAGATACAGTTGGCAAAACACATTAGCATCTTCTTAGCTGCTAATTAGTTTTGTGAAAATTATTTATTTATTTTCACCCAAGAGCAACTGGGGCTACAGGAATATGATGACGTGTTTTACATGAAAAGGAAAATGCCTCTCAGTGAGAGGTTTAAATAATCTCCCATAAGTCTCAAAGTCCAGGAGGGTGACTAGGGAAGCGAACAGGAATCCCAGCCGTTATTTTGGTGACAAAGCCTCAGAAATATGGTCAAGAGTCAGGATGGGGTCTTGCACTCCAGCATTCTTGAAAAAGATGCCCACAGCCCAGGATGGTGTCTGTGAAGGGTCATGAGACTGGGGTGGAATTAAAGGCCATTCCCACCGGACGTGGTGGCTTATGGCTGTAATCCAAGCACTTGGAGAGGCCCAGGTAGGCAGATTGCTCGAACCAAGGAGTTTGAGACCAGTCTGGGCAACATGGTAAAACCTGACTCTACCAAAAATTTCAAAAAAATTAGCTGGGCATGGTGGCGTGCGCCTATAGTTCCAGCTACTGGGGAGGCTGAGGTGGGACGATTGCTTGAGCCCAAGAGGAAGAGGCTGCAGTGAGCCATGACTGTGGCACTGCACTCCAGCCTGGGTGACAGAGCTGTAGACCCTGTCTCAAAAAAGGAAATAAAATAAAAATTTTAAAGGCCATTTTTTACCTCCATGCCCTTGCTAGTGCTGTTTTTACTACCTGGAATATTCTTCCCACCTCGACTGCCTTAAAAACACCTATCAATCTCCCAAATGTCAACTTAAGCAGCACTTCCTCTGGGAGAGTTTCTGGGCCCTCAGGGTTGGCAGGCAGCCCTCCCTCCAGTGCTTCATTAACCTCTTTATAAGCCACCATTGCACCTGTGACTAGGTTAAGCATCTCAGTGGTCTCTAGCTTTGTCTCATGTACGATCATCCTGGGTGCTCCATAAATGTTGGTTGAAGAAAGGATGAATGGTGTGAAGCTATGGCTGCAGGCTGAGCTGGTGAGGGAAGGCTTCCTGGAGAAGGGGACATTGAGCTTTGTATCAGGGATTATGGACAAGGTCAGGTAGTGGGGAGAGTGTCCCTTAGCACATGGCACTGGCTGGCTCACTCACCTGGGGTCTTCCCTACCACACTGTAACTTTCCTGAAGGTAAGAGTGAAGTGACATTTGATATTGTGTCCCAGTCTTAGCACTGTGTCTGGCCCAGCATGAAATACTTGCTGAAAGCATGAATGAAAACATCAAGTATAACCAGCAGACACTGGCCCAAAAACTGGCCAAGCCGAAGATTGTGGCTATCACTAGAATTCTGGTCACAACCTTTCACTCTCTGTGCGATGCTGGGCAAAATCTTTTCCCTGCCTGAGCCTTAGTGTCCTCATCTGTTGATTGAAAGTGTGGTCTCTAGGATTCCTTCTGTTTGTCATCTTGGAGATGGCCCTTTCTATGTTTGGAGAGCTTCCCACATTATGAATTTTTTGTCCTCCACCCCCAGGTAGAAACCAGAACTCACTTTCCCAGCCTCCTTTGCTGCTATGGTAGTGTCATGTGACCTGGACACCACCAATCAGATGCACAGGCATGAGCCACCCATGGGCAGGGCAGTATTAGGCAACAGAGAGACACTGCTTGTGAATCGTCCTTTAGTGGAGAGGGACAGCAGTGGTGGAGTCCTAGTGGTGACACCCATGCAGGGCACACCTGTGGAGGGAGCTGAGGTGCCTGTGTGGGTGGCAGGAGCCTCTCTACTGGGAGCTACTGGTGGAACGTGCTGCCTCTTCCAAGCCTGATTACCTGACCTCCTGCACAATCTGTGATTTGCATACTAGCCCTTAAAAAAATTTCATTTCAGCTGAGACCAGCTAGAGTGGGTCCTGCTGCTTGCACCTACGAACTGTGATAAATGCACCATCCAACTTGAAGATTTCATCATTCCAAATAGGATCTGGTGGTCTAAACTAGGTTTTAATTTGACTTGATTTTCTGAGACAGGGTCTCACTTTGTCACTGACGCTGGAGTGCAGTGGCGTGAACATGGCTCACTGCAGCCTCCACCTCACTGATATGCAGCTCAATGCCCCCTCCTCCAGGAAGCCTCCAGGCTCAAGGGATCCTCTGAGTAGCTCAGACTACAGGTGCATGCCACCATGCCCAGCTAATTTTTATTTTTTATTTTTGTAGAGATGGTGTCTCACTGTGTTGCTCAGGCTAGTCTCACACTCCTGGGCTCAAGCAGTCCTCCCACCTGGACCTCCCAATGAGATGGATTATAGGCACGAGCCACTGTGCCTGGCCCTAAGACTAGGTTTTTAAATGAAGATAAAGGGGCTATTACACAGTACTGATTTGTAGGTCTGTTATCCAGCTTTCTTTACCTTTTAGCATGTGTTTCCTAGTCATTTTCAGAAGCTTGGCAAGCTGTGTTTTTGAGAGATCTCACCACTTCAAATCATTAATTTGGAGAAAATGTCTCAGACCGTGGTGCTGACCTTCACTTCTCATTAAAGACCGGGCCAATGCTATTTAGTTTTCTGCCAGGTAGATTCTGAATTTGGTGTCACATAGGAAGAGAGACAAACATGCATTACCTGTCTGCACACAGACCTCAGAGCTGCAGTGCTGGACAGTGGGGCTGAAAGCAATGCCTTTAGAGTTTGACAACCCTCAGTTTGAATCCCAGCTTGAGCACACACAAGCTGTGTGGCCCTAACTATGTAACTTAAGCTCCCAGAGTCTCAGTTTCCAATTCTGCAGAGTGAGGATGGTAATGCCTACTTTGACAGTTGTTGTGAGGATTAAATGAAATAATGTTTGTATGGTAAGATAACACTGTTGATGTGTTCTCCAGAATCCATTTTCTATTCCTGTATAAAATTCACCCCAGAACTTGGTAGCTTAAAAGAGCACTCATTTATTTGCTCGTAATTCAGCAATTGGACAGGGCTCCACGGAGCTAGGTCAGCTCTGCTTCACGGGGTGTTGGCTGACACTGGCTCTTCAGCTGAGATGGCTTGAACAGCTGAGGGCTGGCTCCCTCCTTCCTCTCTCTCCTCTTGATCTTTTAGCCCCCGGGGCTCCTCTCTTCCTACGGTGTCTGCTTGGACTCTACAAGGCAGCTCCAGACAACAACAAAGTGAAAAACGGAAGTTAGAAAAGCAACTCCTGCAACTTGCACAAGTTCTATAGGTCACTTCTGAGGTAGGAGGCGGGGCTCAACTCCAGAGGCAGGGCTTGGGCTCCAGACCAGATTGAAGTCTGGCTGAAACAGAGAGGAGGCAAGAGCACTCGAAACTGACTTTGCTCTATAAAGTAGCGGAGTAAAGACCCCAGCATCCTGTAAGACTGTGAATATGAAACAGAAATTAAGGAAAATAAAGCAAATGAGAAGCCAGTTACTCATCCTTAAAAATTTTTGTCTTTTATTTTACATTTTATTTATTTCTTTATTATTTTTTGAGATAAGGTCTCTCTCTGTCGCCCAGGCTGGAGTGCAGTGGTGATCTCGGCTCACTGCAACCTTCGCCTCCCGGGTTCAGGCGATTCTGCTGCCGCAGCCTCTAATGTAGCTGGGACTACAGGTGTGTGCCACCACTCCTGGCAAATTTTTATATTTTTAATGGAGACGGGGTTTCCCAGTGTTGGCCAGGCTGGTCTCCTGACCTCAAGTGATCCTTCCACTTTGGCCTCCCAAAGTGCTGGGATTACAGGCGTGCACCACCACACCCAGCCTTATTTTAATTATTGAATTGGTAAATACAGTCCCATGGTGGACAGTTGAAAGGTACAAGCATGTATAGATGGGAAGTCCTGTTCCTCCTGGTCCCCGCCACCCAATTGTCCTCTCTAGACCAGCTAGAGTTGCTCAATTTATAGGTATCCTTTCAGAGTGCGAGTCTCTAAAAACAAGGAAATATATTTTTTCTCCTCCTTTTTTACAAAAATAGCAACATGCTGTAACTTATATCCTCTGTCTTGCTTTTAAAAATCTTATCAGTGTGTCTTGGAGATGATCCCATTTCTGTATGTAAGATCTTTCTTATCCCCCCTTTATAGGTATATATTTTTCCATTTTGCAGCTGTATCACAATTTATTCAACAAGTCCCTATTTATTGGTTGTTTCTCAACTTTCACTAACACAAATAACACCTCAGTAGTAATCTCACATATGTGCCATTTCACACGTGTACCATTGTGGTATGGCACTTGTGATTGTGATTGATATTGTCAAATTGATCTATATGAGGTTCTGCTATTTAATATCTCCATCATCAATGCATGAGACGACCTGTGTCCTCTCACACCTTCCAACGTTGAGTATTATCAAATTGTAATAAATTTGCCCCTCTTGTAGGTAAAATATGTTATCTTAAGATAGTTAACGTCTTTTCATTTACTTCAAAGCTGTTAATATTTCTTTTCCAGTGAACTCCCTGATCGTCGCCTTTGCCTAGTTTTCTGCTGGCTTGTCAACTATTTTCTTATTGATGGGAAGGAGTTCTATATACAATGGGGAATTTGTGCAAATAACTTTGAATCCTCCCTGGCTCCCTATTATGAAATCTGGAAATCACAGAGGCTTTACTTTTGAGATTGGTTTTCCGCTCCCCTCCATGCTTCATTGCTAGTGTTGCCCTCCCAATGGTAGGACATCACATTAACCAAACAGATAGCATAGTCAGTGGAACTGAGTCATCACGAGGGTTTCTAAAAATCACAGAGGAAAGGAACACATCAATGTGCTGTCCCTCAAATCTGGAGCTAGGACACCTCACTTTTTGCTGGACGTGTATCTAGGAATGCTCAGCTTGGGGTTGGCATGATTGGTAATGACTTTTCTCCCCCGTGGGCTCTGTCCTCGTCTACACAGCAAAGCTGTAATATTCACATGCTTTACCCACCTTTGCTAAGTCTATTTTCGTATCTCAGTCCAACTGGAGGTTGGTTGACTGCTGCAGTGGGGAAAGATTAAGAAGTAGATTGAGAGCTGAAATGAAAATAGTGATATGCTGGGCATTGCTGTGTTTAGAATGTATTAGCTCATATATGTCTCTTAGCAATCCTATTATTCCTATTTTTCAGACATGAAAACTGAGGAACAGAGAGATCACATAACTTGCACAATGTCCTACAGTTGGTATGTAGAGAAACCAGGGTCCAACCTCAGGAAGTCTGGCTCCAGAGTTCTCTATTTTACCCTATGATTCACCTTATCTGCAGCCTGCTGAATATTTTTGTCTTCTGTCCCCAGGAGAGAGAATGGCTATTTCAGCAATGGCAAATAGGGTTCATCATGTATGCAGACTCTGATTGCTTTGTGGTGGCTGCCTGGAGCACTGGGTTGAAAAAGACCCAGGCTCTGTAGGAGGTGGTTGATTAATCATGTCTGCCATTCAGAACAAAGATGTAGCAGCAGGTGTATCTCATCTTTGCTGTCACTGGACTATTCCACTGAAGTCTTTAGGTCCTGGATTATCCAATTAGCCCTACCTTTCCTGGCAGTGTGATCTCCCTCTGCCTTAATATCAGCCCTCAGTCCTCAGGGTTCTTCTCTCTGATATCCACACTCATCGCCTTTGCTTCTCTGTGCTCCCTAAAACACGGACTCTCCTCCCATAGCCCAACTGCACTTGGTCCTACCTCCAGTGTGAGACTGCTCGTGGTCGCTCCCAACCTCACTCATCTTGGAATGAGTGCTGTGACGTGTGAGTCAGCCGTAATTAATTAATCTGAGATGTGTCTCAAGACCATCATAGTGCCTGAAGGTAGGAGCAGGTGGGGGGAAATTCATCCTTAGTCTCTGTCTCCCCCAGAGTCTGGCACAGAGGCTGGTGCAATTTAGATCCTCAACAAATGTCTAGAAAATAGATGAATGAAAGAATAAATGGATGGCATCCTTTTGATGTTTCACATTTGTACCTCTCACTCACTCTTTGGGAGCAGGGATGGCGCCAATACAGCACCACTGTGATGGATGATAATTTATTTAAATCTGCGGGGACAGAAACTAAGCTAATAAATCATCTTTTATGGGGTGGTTATGGAGAAATCTGAATGAGATAGAGAATAATAAATGCTTATAGCAGGAACTCAGTAAATATTTGACTGTTACCAATAGTAACAATAGCAATAATAATGCCACATATTGATTTAACAGTTGTAACTGTACAGAAGCTATTCATTTTATGCTTTTTCATGCTATTTATTCAATGCTTCTCTTTCACTGTCAGTGTTAATATATAATTTATATTGGTTAGTTTTGGCTATGTAACAAACAACCCAAAAACGTAGTGGCTTAAAGCAATGATGATTTATACACTTCAAATGGGTAAACCTTATGGTATGTAATTGAGCTCTCAGAAAGATATTTAGAAAATAGCAACAAAGAGATTTTACTTTTTCTTAACACATTAGTCAAGATTTTAAATTTAAATTTGTTTTTTAAAAGTAATGTTCCCTGGACCCCTTGGGTTTCCGGAGGCCCTTTGAAGATCTGCAGGTGATCAAACTACTTTCATAAAAATACTAGGATGTTTTTTGCCCTCTCTACTCTCATTCTCTCCTTAGTAGACAATGGAGCTTTCCACGGGCTCCAAGATGTGTCATTTTGCAACATATTGATGCAGAAGCAGATAGGAGAATCCAGTATCTTTCATTAAGCTAGATCTTAAAGAGATGCAAAAACGCAAATCCACGCCATTCTTCACACTATTTTTCATTTTGTAAATAACATGTTACCTTATTTATGTTAGCATTTAAGGTGTTTATTGTCATTATTCTAAATGAATTAATATTCTTGAAATCTCTGTGCTTTAATTTCTAAAATGACTAGTACTCACACCATCCCCTTTGCGCCTCTCTGCTCCCTAAAACACAGCCACATATTGATAGAAATAACTAACATAAACAAAAGCTGTTAGGGATCCTCGGTATTTTTTGAGTAGGAAAGAGCAATGAGACCAAAAGGTTTGAGAAATGCTTCTGTACAGCAGTGTGACAATGTGATCTGAAGCCTTGAAAATGGAAATTTTCTTTAATCCAGCATTTCCATTTAAAAATAATTTGTCTTAAGGAAATAATCAGAGGTAGATCTTAAGATATTTTTGTAAGGATAGTCATTACAATCTTATTTAAAATAGTAAAATATAAAAATGGTGTCAATGTCCATCCATAGGGGTTGTTTCAATGAACAACAATGAAATAAAATACATGTGGCTAACAAAAATACCACAAAATAGTATTTCATTGCAACAAAAGTGTTCACAACTCATTAAGTTAAAAAAAGTAGAATACAATTTAGTCTATAGAGTGTGATCCTATTCCCTTTTTGTTTAATTTAATGAATGTAGGAGACTAGAATATGCTTCGCAAAATATGCAAGACTGTTGAATTGAAGGCAATTAAGAAGAATCAAATACAGGACAGTTCTCCATCCTCCTTTTATCGCCTGAAAGCAGGACATAGATTGCAAAGACAAATATCCTGCCTCCCTCTCTACCAGACAGAACAAAGGTTAATCACGAAAGACAGCTTTAGATGGCACCACAGGAATTTATATTAACGAGCTTTGCAAACTAGCTTTTATCTGCCATTTATTTGTCTCTCCACCCCCTCAAGTTGCTGCCCATAGAGACTCAAGGTCCTTTTCCTTTGTTTTGTCACTTCTCTAAAGATTTACTATTCTAGGCAACCTACAGAATGGGAGAAAATTTTTGCAATCTACCCATCTGACAAAGGGCTAATATCCAGACTCTACAAAGAAATTAAACAAATTTACAAGAAAAAACCCAAGCCCATCAAAAAGTGGACGAAGGACATGAACAGACATTTCTCAAAAGAATACATTTATGCAGCCAACAAACATATGAAAAAAAGCTCATCATCACTGGTCATTAGAGAAATGCATATCAAAACCACAATGAGATACCATCTCACGCCAGTTAAAATGGTGATCATTAAAAAGTCAGTAAACAACAGATGCTGAAGAGGATGTGGAGAAATAGGAACGCTTTTACACTGCTGGTGGGAGTGTAAATGTAAATTAGTTCAACCATTGTGGAAGACAGCGTGGCTATTCCTCAAGGACCTAGAAATAGAAATTCCATTTGATCCAGCAATCCCATTACTCAATATATATTCAAAGGATTATAAATTGTTATATTATAAAGACACTTGCACACGTATGTTTAGTGCAGCACTGTTCACAATAGCAAAGACTTGGAACCAACCCAAATGCCTACCAATGATAGACTGGATGAAGAAAATGTGGCACATATACACCATGGAATACTATATAGCCATAAGAAAGGATGGGTTCATGTCCTTTTTGGGGACTTGGGTGAAGCCAGAAACCATCATTCTCAGCAACCAACACAAGAACAGAAAACCAAACACTGCACATTCTCATTCATAAGTGGGAGTTGAACAATGAGAGCACATGGACACAGGGAGGGGAACATCACATACCAGGGCCTGTTGGGGCGTGGAGGTCAAGGGGAGGGATAGCATTAGGAGAAATACCTAATGTAGATGATGGGTTGATGGGTGCAGCAAACCACCATGGCACATGTATACCTATGTAACAAACCTGCATGTTCTGCACATGTACCTCAGAACTTAAAGTATAATAATAAAAAAAAGATTTACTGTCCTTTGTTGAAGATTCTATAGAAGTTAGAATTCAAAGCCACCTCTTTGAGAACTACTCATTCTCTGGTTGTCTCCCATGCATATATGAAATATACATGTTAAAAACTTCTGTTTGCTTTTCTCTTGTTAATCTGACCTTTGTAAGAGGGGTCCTTTCTAACTCAGAACCTATTGGAGGTTATTATTACTCTCTATGCAATATTGTGCAATATTGTACATGAATATCTATGCAATATTGTGAAATATATATTTGGTCTTTCCCCTCATTACCTGGCATACAGTCCAAAAACCTTTGGAATCTCCAGAGCGATAAGACTGTCCTTTGTATGATAACGAATGACTGGTGGCCAGGAGTTCCCTAGGTAGCTTCAGGATGGGGATTGGTTACTGGAAAGACTAAAGTATGATTAGGAGGTTGGAACTTTTAGCCTTACCCCCCAACCTCTTGGGAGGAGAGGAACTGAAGGTTAAGTTGATCACCGTTGGCCAATGATGTAATCAACTGTGTCTATGTAATGAAGCCTCAATAAAAATCCCAACGGAAAGGGTTAAGAGAGCCTCCAGATAGCTGAACACAATGGAGGTTCCTGGAGGGTGCCGTACCCAGAGAAGGCATGGAGGCTCTGCACTCCCTGCCCCTGCGCCTTGGCTGTGCATCTTTTCCATCTGGCCATTCGTCTGTATCATTTGTAATGTCCTTTATCACAAATGGGTAGATGTAAGTAAAATGTTTCCGTGAGTTCTGTGAGCCACTGTAGCAAACTGATTGAAACCAAGAGGGGGTTTTGGGAACCCCAACTTATAGCAGGTCGGTCAGAAGTATAGGTGACAACCTACTATTTGTGACTGGCATCTGAGGTGGGGGGTAATCTTGTGGGACTGAGCCCTCAACCTGTGGGATCATACACTATCTCCAGGTAGCCATGGTCAGAATTGAATAAAATGAGAGGACACCCAGTTACAGTCTGCTGGAGAATTGCTTGGTATGTGGAGAAACGACCCCCATGTAGCAGGTGTCAGAAGTGTTGTATTGAGTAGTGTATTAATCCATTTTCATGCTGCTGATAAAGACATACCTGAGACTGGGAAGAAAAAGAGGTTTAATGGACTTACAGTTCCACATGGCTGGGGAGTCCTCACAATCATGGTGGAAAGCAAGGAGGAGCAAGTCATGTCTTACATAGATGGCAGCAGGCAAAGAGAGGGAGGGCTTGTGCAGGGAAACGCTTGTTTTTAAAGCCATCAGATCTCACGAGACTCATTCACTATCATGAGAACAATTCAGGAAAGAACTGCCCCCATAATTTAATCACCTCCCACCAGGTTCCTTCCACAACATAGGAATTGTGGAAGTTACAATTCAAGATGAGATTTGGGTGGGGACACAGCCAAACCCTATCAAGTAGAGAGTAGAAAAACCACTTTGGTTTTTTCAATATCTCAGAATACAAGAGAAAAAAGAGTTTGTTGCTTTTTTCTTATCAGAATCTACACATAGTAGATATCTTCGTATGCATAAAACAAAGAATACTGAATGTTAAGAGCAGTAGTATGTATTTCCAAAACATTATATAAAATAGGTATCACTTTATTAACGGAAAAACTGGGCAAAAAACATTATTAAAGATTAAAAATCAATGATGATTTCTTTAGCCCACAGTTTTGTGAGTTGGCAGGTTAGACTGGGCTCATCTAAGCGGTTCTTCTGGTTGGAGCCAGACTTAGCCAGTCTTGGCTGAGCTCACCCATGTGTCTATATTCAGCTGCCAGTCAGCTTGGTGTTGATGCCTCTGGAAGTCAGCTGGCTGCTGGCTGTGGTGCTGGCGGTAACATGCGTCACTCATCACCATCACCCAGAAGGCTGGTCTAGACTCCTTCACATGATGGCTCAGGGTTCCCAGAGCAGCAAGAGGGGAAGGTGCAGGGACTCTTGATGTTTATGATTAGCAATTGCATATCAGTTTCATGATATTCCATTGGCCAATACAAGACAAGCCTGGCCCAGATTGAAGGGGTGGTGAAATCGATGACTTCATCTCTTACTGGGAGGAGCTGCAAAATATCCTGGTGCTTTATGCAACCCACTGTATAACAATACTAAAGGCCTATTTATGTGACAGACATTTAGCTTATGCCAAGCACTGTGCTAGGTGCATGGTCTTTGCTCCCAGTGGGGGAGAGGGATGCACATCTCACTAGGATACAGTTTCATGCATTTAGAATGCCAAGCACACAGTAGCTGCCCAGGGGATATTTGTGGAAGAAGGGATAGAGCTCGCACAACCCCATGCTCCTTCTACTAACCCCACTAATAAGCTTTGCTATTCTTCCCCTGTTATGATATGTCACACGGCATCAGCAAATCGTTCAGACGCAAATTCACATGAAAGCAAAGAAAGGTTTCTTCTAAGATGAATAGACAATATACTGAGTTGTCACGGGGTGCGGTCTGATCCAGTACCAGCAAACTGCTGGCTGCTCCACTTTACACGGGAGAGGGAAAGAAGCGAAGAGCTATTCATTTAGGAGAAAATCATTACTCTGGATTTAGACACAAGCAGACAAGCATATGAAAAGAATACATTTCTTTGATGTTTCCACTGATACACAGTCTTGATGCTCGAGAAGACAGCCTTGCTAGGTTGAGCTTCACAAACAAGCTTCAGAGAGAAGGAGACCAGCAGGAGAGGCGGCTGAGGAAGGAATGTGTGTGTGTGTATATGTGTGTGTGTGAGAGAGAGCATGCTTCAGATCTTTTCATCTCTGAGAACAGAACACAGAATGCCTGTGAAGATTTTGGTTTACTTTAGATTTTTACTTATTAAAAAAAAATCAATGACTTAGTCCCAGGAGCCTTCCTCCTCCAGGGAGAAGGTGGTGCTTGGAGCAGAACCTGCACCTGCTGTCTGCATCCCTTTCCCTGCCCTGCACCTTCAGAGGCAGCCACTCATCAAAGCGTGGCCACAGGTGTGCCATCCGGAAACAGGCCTCTCCCTCCCTCTGAAGAGCTCACAGCGTCTCATGAAATACAAAGAGAGTAAAGCCCAGGGATGCTCCTGCCTTGTCCTGGTCGTCTCCTGCCCTGAGAATGCAGAACAGCTTGGGTTCCTTGCAAGTCAGAGTGGAAGAGGCTGGTCAGGGGGAACGAAGGGATGAGGGTTCTCTCATCTTCTGGGCCTGTGAAGTGCCGTGGGTGGGACTGTGCACGGTGGTTAAAAAGCATGGGCTTGACCAGGCACAGTGGCTTCCACCTGTAATCCCAGCACTTTGGGAGGCTGAGGCAGGTGGATCACGAGGTCAGGAGTTCAAGATCTTCCTGGATAACATGGTGAAATCCTGTCTCTACTAAAACTACAAAAAAATTCACCGGGCGTGGTGGCACGCACCTGTAGTCCCAGCTACTCAGGAGGCTGAGGCAGGAGAATTGCTTGAACCCAGGAGGTGGAGGTTGCAGTGAGCCGAGATCATTTAGGGTATAATAATTGCTCAATAAGCAGTTGCCACAGTGCTATGGAACATTGGCATGTGTGAAGGTTTAGAGAGGCACCTCAACAGTCAGGTATGTAAGAACCATCTTCGGTTAGGCACGGTGGCTCATGCCTGTAATCCCAACACCTTGGGAGGCCAAGGCGGGAGGATCACTTGAGGTCAGGAGTTTGAGACCAGCCTAGGCAACATGGTGAAACCCCATCTTTACTAAAAACACAAAAATTAGCTGGGCATGGTGGTGTGCACCTCTAATCACAGCTATTCAGGCAGCTGAGGCAGAATGGCTTGAACCTGGGAGGCAGAGGTTGCAGTGAGCTGAGATCCTACCATTGCACCCCACCTGGGCAACAGAGTGAGAGTCCATCTCAAAGAAAGAAAATAACCATCTTAGCTTTGGGTTTTCTACCCTAGACATGCATACCCCCTGCCAACCTCACCCGCAACCCCAGAGGCTAGAGGGTTCCAACTCTAGGGCCAGAATGAGTGTGGAAATGGTGGTACATTCTATGTTACCTTTTAGCAATGCAGAGCTTTCTAGAGCAGAAAGTTACTCTCTTGGGTGGTAGTGAGTGTCCTGTCCCTGGGGGTATTCAAGCAGAGGTTGAGTGACCACTTGGCAAGAATGTGTAGAGGAGATTCAAGATGGTGAGGGTTTAGATGCCACCTTTCCATCTTTGAGAGTCTCTGGCTCCATAACTAGGTAAGCAATGCTCAGTGTTTAGATCACTGTCTCAGAATTAATTCATGGGTTAACTTGCCCTTCCACATCCTCATCTGAGTCTCCACCCTCCGAAATTGTTCCCACAGAGAGTTTCCCACATCTGTCCTTCCCACACGAGCAATGAGGACCTGAAGATGTCTACCCTGATGATGAGTTTGGAGAAGCACCATTCCTTGTTTATTTTGTTTTCACATTACAACTCATACTATGTTTTCCTCTATGGAAAACTATTTTCAACAGTGGTTAGGATCTAGAGTAGTATTAGCCCCAAGGTTGGTCCAGACACATTGAAGGTTAACCCTAGTTGTGTGGGATGGACAGAGACCCTAAGAATCTCATATGGGGCCCCTTCTACTGAAAGATGTTTTCTAAGCTCTGAACTTGCCAATGAATACTCAGATCACAGTCTGTTGGAAAGCAGGGGCTGTCTGTGGATGGAGTTAGGCACATATTTCAAGTCAATGTCAGGGGTTTGGTGCCTGAATGGCCCAATTAATGTCCCTCTTCCCCAAAGCCATAAGGAGAACCCGGGAGGCAGAAGTTGCAGTGAGCTGAGAGTGTGCCACTGCACCCCAGCCTGGGCCAGAGAGCAAGACTCTGTCTCAAAAAAAAAAAAAAAGAAGGGGCAAGGATGCATTTCACCTGGGACACCCGGGGGAGTGTATTACACAGATGAGTGGATCCGAGTCAGAATTCTTTAGGTTGTAAGTGACAGATGCACTCAATCAAGCTGAAGCCAAAAGGAATGCATTGGGTTTGTTGGATGAGTTGAACTGGCTGTGGGAAGTGCAGGGATGTAGCTGGAAGCTCGGGGATAGCTGCATCTTTGCAAAGACCCAAATGTCACCAGGACCATTTCCGTCCCCGAGCACTGCTGCTCCATCAGTGGCTTCCTTCTGCACTGTCAGCCAGTCCATGTTGTCGGAGGGAAGCACAAACACAGCCTTTGGACATGTCCCATCGTGACTTCTCCAGCCAGGCACCCACTGCGCTCCTGAGCAAACTGCTCTGTGCCAGCCCAGTGGGCACTCCCCAACACCCTTCTAATCATTCTCGTCCTGGCCCAGAGTTTCTCTCAGGGCCCAGTCTCTTTTTTCTTGATCTTGTGTTCCCCTCCCTTCTCATCTCCACCACTCCTGCCCACCCAAGCCTCCAGCAAGACTGAGCAGTGCTTTGGCGGTCTACTGGGGCAGACAATTGGAAATACAAGAGCTATATCCTCCCTAGAAAAGTATCGTTCAAACCCTTATCAGTGAGACCTTTGGTACCATTAGATCATGGGTGGTGGGGTTCACTGCGCTGGCCTCCCAAGCCAAGCAAAGTCTTCAAAACTATCTTGGGGAAATGCTAACACCCTAGCAGGAAGGAACAGGAGCAAGAAGGTCCCAATTCCCTTCCTCAGCTGGACCTGGTCTCTGGGTTGGCCTGGGGCTCAAGGAGCAGGTGCTGTAACAGAGCTTTGGGGATTGGGATAAAGGGATAGCTTAAAAACAAACATGCAAACACAGCGGCAGCAGCAATAAAACCAGTGCCCCAGACACGAGGATGAGGCTGGCCGGCAAGAAGGCAAAAGACAGGCCAAAGGAAAAAGGGTCTCAACCAGAGAGAGCAGGATGGGAAGAGCCCCACCAGGAGGGCAAAGCAAGGTGGAGCGGCCATTGGTGGAGGTCACAGGGCAGAGCCAGGGAAGCTCTGCAGGGGTCAAGGAAAGCTCATAGCAGGTGCCTGCAGCCTGACCATGCGGACGCAGCAGCCTGTAGGCAAGGGTCCAAGGTGGTTCAGAAAGGCCCACTGGAGGATCGCTCCATCTTGCCCACTGCATGGGCCCCTGTAAATGCTCTCAGCTGAGCAAAGACTCTCAGGAGATTCTGCTCACTGTTTAAGAATCGCCAGGCTCAAAGTGAGCCCTTGTTCTGACTGACAGCTTCTCTCCACATTACCCTGTACCTTTGGCTTGCTATGCCCTATTAGCCGACGTAATAATAATAATAAATAAGGAGTGACAGTTCTCTTTTTCCTCTTGGGACCAGCTTTCTTTGGGTCTTTGTGGGTCCCATCTCCTTTAAAATTCCCTGACTGTGGGGTCCCCACTGACCTTTCCCCTTTGGAACCACCCCAGGGTGCTTATGCCCAGAACCATCTATTTGACACTGATCATATCCATGTTAGGGGGTGCTTGTTTCTTGTTAGTTTCTATTGTTTATTTTGTACCCTTTTGGGCTCCTGAAGGAAACTGTAAACTTTGTAGACTGCCTTACGTCTCTTTCACGTTCCCTGTGACGTCTACACATCATCGGAAAAGGGGTTGGAGTCATCAGCCCAGTCTGGAGAGAATATCATCTGAGGGAGGAAGGTGGGTGTGTTCATGTGTCTGCCGGTGGTCAAGGTAATGTAGTGTAGAAGTCTTCCAGCTAAAGCCAGGCTCACGACTACTCCCACCACCAAGTGCCATAGTCACAGAACTCTTAGTGTTTGGCTAGACACATGGCCACCTTGAATAAAGACTGCATTTCCTAGCTGCTCTTTGTAGGAAAGTGAGACTCGTATGACTAAATCCCACCCTAAAGCATGTAAAATGATTTGCATCGGTAACTTTCAGGAATTGTCCTTAAATAGAAGGCATCATTTTCTTTTCCCTTTTCCCCCTAACTGGAATGTAGATGTGATGCCTGGAGCTCTAGCAGCCACTTTGGATCACAGATGATTGTGAGCATGGAATCCCCTTGTGGCACAACAAGATAGAAAGCCTGGGTCCCTGATGCCGTGAGAGCCGCACAAGCCATACCTCCACGCTTCTTGGACATGAGAGAATTAAGAATTTTGTCATGTGAAGCGACTATTATTTGGGATTTTTGGTAGCCAAATCTAATCCTACGCTATATCCGTGGGTGCCTCTGGGCCTTTCTATCCCTAGTACCATTCCCACTTCTTCCTGTCTCCACCAGTGTGACACCCCTGTAACATGAATTTAGTGGCTTCCAACGGCTCTCCATCACCCAACGAATAGGGCTGCCCAAAGCACTAGAGTCTTGTACCAGCTTGTTAGTGCTGAGGGCCGTGTGCCTCTCCAGCCTTGCATCCTCCGCTTGCACTCCACCTCCCTACCTTGCTCTGATCACACAAAACAATTGGTGGCTCCCGAAGTGGGGCAAGCTCACTTAGGTCTCTGTCCTTTCTCTGCTGCCTAGAGTGTCTTAGGTGCCTTGCCTGCCTGGCCAAATGCCTGCTCACTCTTTAAGGCTCCGCCCCAGCATCCCCTCCTCTGTAGCCACCCAAGTAGGTCTGACAACTCCCACCTGGGTCTCCAGTAACCCTATAATATCATCTAACAACCAGAGCTGCCCCTTCACCCTCTTGCCTGGCTTGTGAGCTCATTAAAGGCAGGGGCTGCAGCTTATTTCTCATTGCCTGGGGGCTGAGCAGTACCCGGTGGACTCAGGTGCCTTTGGTTGCGAGTAGGACGATGATTCCCCAGCACCTGCAGAAATGAGTGGTATTGATCCTGGAATGCTGCCTGCTAGCTGCTTCTGGAGAGCGTCCTGAGCATGCATCTCCTCTCCCAGAGGTGGGCCTGAGGGTGGGCAGAGCAGGGCTCAGGACAGGCGTTTGCGTGTGGCGGAACCCATGACCTGTAGGGCGCGTCTTCAAGATGGCAGAGTAAAGCTAGGATCAAAAACTTCTAAAAAAGACTTATGGGGAGGAGGGTGGTGTGTGTGCTTGTGCACGTGTGCACATGCATGTGTCTGTGCGTGCCCATGTGTGAGCATGTGCGTATGTGCGTGTGCATGCATGCATGTGCTCGAGAGTGTGTGTGTCGGGAGTGTTTATGGGTGAGGCTATGGGCTTGTATATGTGTCTTTCTGGAGAGGAGAGTGTTCGGGGTGTGTGCGGGTAAGGAGATTGGCAGAGACCCTTTGGGCCTTTCTGCATACATGAGCTGTAGGCACACACCTGTGCATGCTTGTGGGAGGGATAGGAGTGTAAGATGTCAGAGTTGCAGTTGCGTGTGGACTTCTGTGGGTGGGACGAGGGATGCGTGCCTTCTGTGTGTGAGATGGAGGGATCAGTAGAGATGATCGTGTGTGTGTGTGGTGGGGAGGGGCTGAAATTAGAAAGGAGAAGAGAGAATGCCGGTGAGATTAGTACCTGTGTGACTGGGTGTGGCTGCTTCCTGGCCAGGGGGCCAAGTCTGGGCTGGACACCCTGGCAGGAAGGAGGGCTGAATGCTGCTCCAGAGCTGATTTCCATGGTGGCTCCTGCCAGCCTCCCCTCCACCTCCTGCTTCTGCAGAGCTTCCAGCAGGCAGAGGCTCCCCCTCCTGGGCTGGCAAAGCCAATGGGGCTCCCTTGGGACAAGGGAGGCTCTCATCCCATCCCTCTCCCTGGTGGGCCCCTCCCTTCCTCTCCCTGCCCCAGGGTTGCATCCAATCCCTGAACAGCAGTGAAATATGGGACCAGCTGCTGCATCAGGGAGACACAGAACTTCTTAGAAACAGCACATCTTTACCTCCTCCCCAGACCCCAAAGCAGAATCTCCGGGGTGGAGTCCAGCTGTCCCCTCAACCAGCTTTCTGTGTGATTCTGACACATTCTAAGGTTTGCAAAGCACCGTCCTGGACAGCCTAACAGAAGCGTCATGGGGTGAAATAACTTGGTCATGGATTCACACTTTTTCATGCACCAAGATGTATTGACCACCTGATATCTGCCAGGCCCTGGTTTAGGCACTGTGATATGTCAGCGATCAGAGTAGACAAAAATCCCTTCCCTCGTGAGCTCATGTCCCAGTGAGGGAGACCCACAACATAGAACACCAGAATGCAAAGTGTGCTGTGTGTTCGCAGGTGGAGGGAAATAGACCAGGGAGAGGGGTAGGGGGTGCCTGGCTGGAGCTGCAATTTTCAATTGTCCAGCAAGGGTAAGCCTGGCCAAAGAGGTCAGAAAAGACTGGAGAGAGTGACAGGGGCATCCAGGCAGACACTAATCAGAATAGAGTTTCAGGTCCAGGCGAAGTGACCCACACCTATAATCCCAGAACTTGGGGAGGCCGAGGTGGGTGGATCACTTGAGCCTGGAAGTTTGAGACCAACCTAGTGAGACCCCATCTCTACAAAAAAAAAAAAAAAAAATACAGAAATTAGCCAGACATAGTGGTGCATGCCTGTAGCCTCAGCTACTTTGGGAAACTCAGGTGGGAGGATTGCTTGAACCTGGAGGTTGAGGCTGCAGTGAGCTGTGATCTCGCCACTACACTCCAGCCTGGGTGATAGAGAGAGATCCTGTCTCAAAAAAGAAGAGAGTTTGAGGGAGAGGAAGCAGCTGCCCTGAGGCAGGAAGGTTGGGGACAACATGCTGAAGGATCCGTGGAGTGGGAAGAAGTGAGAGGTGAGGCCAGGAGAGCACCGAGCCTCTAGTGCAGACCCAGGACTTGGCCCTGACCTTCTCTTTGCCTCACTTGGAGATAGCCGGGAGCTGAGCCCACTGATGCTGTAAGGCCGCCATAACCCAGAGGGTGAGATGGGAGCCGTGAAGGGCTCAGAGCAGAGGTAAGAACTGATGAAACCTGGATTTCCCAAGATCCCTCTGGCTGCTCAAGGATCACGTCAATAATTCCAGTGAGAGTTGTCAGTGGCTTGGACGACGATGGTAGCTGTAAAGTGGGTAAAAAAGGATCAGATTCTAGGTGTTTTTTAAACATTTATTTTAACTGTGGTATAATACACAGGATATAAAATTTACCATCTTAACTGTTTGTTTATTTATTTATTTATTTGAAATGGAGTCTTGCTCTCTCTCCCAGGCTGGAGTGCAGTGGCATAATCTTGGCTCACTGCAACCTCTGCATCCCAGGTTCAAGTGATTCTCCTGCCTCAGCCTCCTGAGTAGCAGAGATTACAGGCCTGCACCAGCACGCCCAGCTAAGTTTTGTATTTTTGGTAGAGACAGGGTTTCACCATGTTGGCCGGGCTGGTCTCAAACTCCTGACCTCAAGTGATCCGCCTGCCTCGGCGTCCCAAAGTGCTGGGATTACAGGCATGAGCCACTGTGCCCAGCCCCATCTTAACCATTTTTCAGTGTAGGGTTGAGTAGCCTTAACTACATTCACAGTATTGTACAACCAACACTACCTCCCCTCCACAGAACTCTTCAGCCTGCAAAACCGAACCCCCATCTTCCTTAAACACTCCCCATTCCCCACTCCCCACTCCCCCAGCTCCTGGAAATCCCTCTTCTTCTATCTGCATGAGTTTGACTATTCTAAGTCCTTCATATAATGGAAATTGTACAGTATTTTTCCTTTTGTGTCTGGCTTATTTTACCTAGTCTAGTGTCTTCAAGCCCCACCTGTGTGTATCATGCGTCAGAATTGCCTTCCCTTTTAAGGCTGAATAATATTCCATTGTGTGGCTAAGCCACGTTCTGTTTATCCATTCATCTATCAATGGATGTGGATTCTGGATGTATTTTGAAGGGAGAAGCAAGAGGATTGGTTTGGGAGAAGGTGGGAAGAAGCAAAGAACTGAAAAAGATCCTAAGGCGTTTGCTCAGAGCAATGAAGAACAGCACAGTCATTAAGACAGTTAGGGAGACCGAGGGGGAGGGGCCCTTGGGCGGAGTCAGAAGTTCAGTTCCAGAAGTTAAATGAGTGATGTTTATTAGCTCTTCTGGTGGAGAAGTCACCCAGCCAGCTGGGGTTTGGAGCTCAGGGAGGGGTCTCGGTGGAGTTGTATGCTCGGGATATGTCAGTGTAGACGTGTATGTGGTGTGTAAACCATGAGATCGGATGGACTCCCCAAGGAGTAAATACGGATGAGAGATAAGGTCTAAGAACTGAGCCCTGGAGGTCTTCGTGTTTAGTGTTCAAGAGATGAGGAGGAGTCAGGGAAGGAGCTGGGCAGTGAGTGTCTGGGAGGGATGTATCCTGAAGGACTGATGAAGGTTGTGCTTCAAGGAGGAGTTAATCAACTGTATCTGATAGCAATTAGGTCAAAAAAGACCATCCTGGTCAGGCGCAATGGTTCACACTTGTAATACCAGCACTTCGGGAGGCTGAGGTTTGTGGATCGCTTGAATCCAGAAGTTCAAGAGCAGCCTGGGCAACCTGGGGAAACCCCATATCTACCCAAAATAAAAAAATCAGCCAGGCATGGTGGTGGCACACCTGTAGTCCCAGCTACCTAGTAGGCTGAGGTAGGAGGATTGCTTGAGTCCAAGAGGTCAAGGGTGCAGTGAACTGTGATTGAGCCACTGCACTCCAGCCTGGGTGACAGAGTGAGACCCTGTCTCACACACAAAAAAATCCCCAAAACCAAAAACCATCGTGAGGGCTGGCATTGAATTTGCAATGTGGGGACCATTGGTGATGCCGATGACCGTAGTTTCGGTGCAGTAGTTGAGGCAAAAGTCTGATGGACAGGTTAAAAACAGGATGGGAGGGGATGAGCCCTAGGCAGCCAATAGGAAACTGGGCGGTAGCCGGAGGGTTTGAGGGGCCAGAAAAGCTTTTATTCTGCTCTGTTCCTTTTTGAGATGAGAGAGGAACCCTGCAAGAAGAGTCTAGCAGAGGGAAACCCAGCGATGCCGGGAAGAAGGAGGGTGGCTGGGGCCGAGGCCTTGAGTGGAGGCCTGGGATCCAGGAAACAGGAGGAGGACATGGACAGGCTATCCTCAGGAGGATATCAACAAGAGGGACGATGGCACAGGTGCCTCAGATGTCAGCAGAGAGGTGGCTGCTTCCATTTCCTCTATGAAGGAACACGAAGATCAATCTGCTGAGATGGAGATGTTGGGGGCTTGAGGCCGGAAGAGAAAAGTCCAAGCTAGTGACCAGGTGGCCGGGGGCTGAACAGACTCAGACACAAAGCCCGACCACCAGCAGCACTGAGGACCCACTGGCGACCCCTGCTATGACCGCGAGGTGGTTCAAGTTCAGCAGGGATGGAGGTGTGGCCGGTGAGGGTGCAGAGGTGAGAGGCAGAGCCTGGGCACGGGGGAGGGGGTGCAGTCTGGACCACTGTGTACAAACTGCACAAGAGCCTCACAGAGCTGGGGTGAGAAACTGGAGCTCCTTGCTCCCAGACCTGAGTTCTTTTTTGGAGACCCCATGAAGCTGCCTCACTAGAGCTTTGGGACAGTCAAAGCCAGCCTTCACCACCTGGTGTCCACAGATGGGCGTGAGGCACATAGAACAGTTTGAGCATCCTTGGTGCCCTTTGCCCTGTGACAGCCCAGGTGCAAGCATCTAGATTCTGGGACCTCGTGGCTTAGCAAGGGGGTGGAGAGGGCTGTCACGGCTCCAGCAAGGCCTGGCGCACACTGGTTGCACGTTAGTGTAATCCGTATCTGTTGAATGAATAATGAATGAACCGATTTTTGGCCTTAAAATTTCCACGTAATGGTTTTCAACCTTTTGTATTTATAGCAGTTTTGAATAATTACATTTTGGGGGATTTAATATTAAATTCCCAGCCCGGCGCAGTGGCTCACGCCTATAATCCTAGCACTTTGGGAGGCCGAGGTAGGTGGATTACCTGAGATCAGCAGTTTGAGACCAGCCTGGCCAACATGGTGAAACCTCGTCTCTACTAAAAATACAAAAATTAGCTGGGCATGGTAGTGTGTGCCTGTAATCCCAGCTACTCTGGAGGCTGAGGCAGGAGAATCACCTGAACAAGGGAGGCAAAGGTTACAGTGAGCCAAGATTATACCTTTGCACTCCAGCCTGGGAGACAGAGCGAGACTCCATCTAGAAAAAAAAAAAAAAAGTCCCACCTGAAAAAAATTAAAAATGTGAAACTAAATATGTGAGCGCTATTTACAATGTAGTCCCCAGTGCTGTATGGCTGTCTCCCAGTTTCCCAGGAAACTTTTAGTTTCCCCAATTATTGTCATTAATTTTTGTTGCCCTCAATGCTGTGATAGAAGTCTACCTGGCAGGGTGTGCTGGCTCACACCTCTGATCCCAGCACTTTGGGAGGCCAAGGTGGGTGGATCATGAGGTCAGGAGTTTGAGACCAGTTTGCTTAACATTGTGAAACCCCATCTCTACTAAAAATATAAAAATTAGCTGGGCATGAAGGGTGCCTGTAGTCCCAGCTACTCAGGAGGCGGAGGCAGGAGAATTGCTTGTACCTGGGAGGCGGAGGTTGCAGTGATCTGAGATCGCACCACTGCAGTCCAGCCTGGGTGACAGACTGAAACCCAGTCTCAAAAAAAAAAAAAAAAAAAAAAGGAAAAGAAATCTACCCCTCCCCTGCTCTCTCTCATTCTGCTACATTAACCCCTTCCTTAGGGGTCAGGATCTAAAAGTCAACATCTAAGGAAAAAAATGCAGTTTGATGAGACTTACCCTTGAATATAATTGAACGTGTCTGAAAAGTACAAAATTCCTGTTTTGCACATGCAAACCTTTGCCCTGAGATGCACGCTCAGTATGCTCTGTAATGTGTGGCACACAATTAAACATTATTATGCAAAGTAAGAGTTACAGTATTTTTGACAGAGTGAAAGGGCAAAGGGTTGGAATCCACTTAAATTCTCAAATCAGGCAATCCTCTTGTAAATTTACAAGGCAAAGGTCTTATATATCTGAGCAAACTCATCATTCCTCTGTCCCTGCCGACTTGACCTGAGACCCACTCACCTCAATTATCTTCTCAGTCTGGACAGAGGCGGTCGAGGTGAGATGAATACCTAACACCAGGTCATTGGAGAGAACCTCTTTAGGTAGCATGAATCCAAAACAATTGCTTCATCAAAAATTCTGGAGCCACAAACCCTGAGTTGAAAAAAGAGACAATCACTTAAGTTCAAACATCAATGAATGTTGATGGGGTGTGGAGCCCAGCCCCCATGTCTCTGCCTTGTAGGTGCTATTTGCATGAATGATCTAAAGCAGAGGAGACTCCCAGATGGTGGACCACAGACCCCAAAGGGACAGTGACCGGCTGTCAGAGTCTGAGTCCACGTGAACAAGCTGGCCCCATAGACAGAGCATACCCCTGCATCTCAAACATGCACAGATTACGGTTTTCACAGTTGGGTAGAAGCTATTGTGATGAATATACTCTACGTTTATTCCATGGTACAGTGAAATCCAGAGGAACTTTCTTTTTTTTTTTTTTTTTGGAGACGGAGTCTTGTTCTGTTGCCAGGCTGGAGTGCCGTGGCATGATCTTGGCTCTCTGCAACCTCCACCTCCTGGTTTCAAGCGACACTCCTGCCTCAGCCTCCCAAGTAGCTAGGACTGCAGGTGTGCACCACCATACCCAGCTAATTTTTGTAGTTTTAGTAGAGACGGGGTTTCACCGTGTTAGCCAGGCTGGTCTCAATCTCCTGACCTCGTGATCTCCCCGCCTCGGCCTCCCAAAGTTCTGGGATTACAGGAATGAGCCACCACACCCAGCCAATCCAGAGTAACTCTTAGTGGGTTTTGTGTGTACTCAAGCAGCACCTACTAAATGTATGATCGCTTGGTTGTGGGCCTTGTAAGAATGAGGTCTACACCTTCTAAGTTCAGAAAGCTCAAAAGCTCTTGCCAGACGTTGTAGCAAAGCATCTCTTAACCAGACCTCTCACCCTCCTCCCACCAAGAAGTCAATGCCACTGTCCCTTTAGGGTCTGTGTTTTCAGCTGAGAGCTTCGGCAGACAGAACAGATGGAGCTGGGGAGATATGGAAATTTCGTGATCCAGGCTGCCAACATGCTGATTTCCACTGTCTCCCATGAAGGGATACCAGGGAAGGTGGGAAGGAACCACTCTTGGTCTGGAGGGTGTCCCCATGCTCAGAAAAGCAACCTGGCTTTCTTCAGTCTTGGGAATCCCAGCTTGAGCTTCCAATTTCTTACATTGTGTCTGCTCTTCCTGATCTTATTTCCAATCAGGTTTTATAAGCAGATGCTTAGGTTTTGGAAATGTGTTGTCTGGGCCAAGTCTGGGCCAAAAATGGCAATTGGCAAGTGACTGATTAGGGACATCTGGCATTGGCAGTGTGTTGGTGAATTACATCTGCGTGCTATGAAACCCCATCCTGGTCCTGGCCACTGTCTGGGCAGCCACCCCCAGCCACCATCCAGTCTCAAGTCCCCAACTAGATCAGAAAAAGACCTGTTTCTTCAGACTGATGAGGAATCAGGCCATGAGATGAATTCTAGAAAACAATTGCACATGGTAACTTCTCTGAAAATTCTACTTTGGGAAATCATATTTGTATAATCACTTCTCCATTATTTCCCCCCTTGACTACTAAATCGTGATGCATAAACTTAGTAAGAAGTACTCAGTCATACGTATAATTCAGATTTGTTGTGAAGCAGCTTTCAAAGGATGAAACAGAGTTGTATTAAGGGAGGATTTTGGCTGAGCGTGGTGGATCATGCCTGCAATCCCAGCACTTTGGGAGGCTGAGGCGGGTGGACCACTTGAGGTCAGGAGTTCAAGATCAGCCTGGCCAACATAGTGAAACCCCATCTCTACCAAAAAATACAAAAATTAGCCAGGGGTGGTGGCACATGCCTGTAGTCCCAGCTACTCGGGAGACTGAAGTGGGAAAATTGCTTGAACTCAGAAAGTGGAGGTTGCAGTGAGCCAAGATCATGCCACTGCACTCCAGCCTGGGTGACCAAAACCCTATCTCAAAAAAAAAAAAAAAAAAAAAGAAAGAAAGAAAAGAAAATGGCTGGGCACAGTGGCTCACACCTATAATCCCAGCACTTTAGGAGGCCAAGGCAGGTGGATCACTTGAAGTCGGGAGTTCAAGACCAGCCTGACCAATATGGTGAAACCTTGTCCCTACTAAAAATACAAAAATTAGCCAGGCATGGTAGCATGCACCTGTAGTCCCAGCTACTTGGGTGGCTACAGGAGAATCACTTGAATCTAGGAGGCGGAAGTTGCAGAGAGCAGAGATGACACCATTGCACTGTAGCCTGGGCAACAGAGAGACTCTTTCTCAAAAAAAAAGGGTGGATTTTATTGCACTTAATGGATGACACTGTCTCCCCAGGTACAGAGAAAGAGCACTGGAGTGGGAATGAGGAGACCTCATTTGTGTTCAGGTTTACCATTTCTTGTGTGATCCTTTAATACTCAATTAACCTCTCTGGGCCTGAGGGAGAGGGGTGGGAGTTGGTTCATGGTTACCAGGGCCACTTTCTAGTCTTCTTTGTCAATTCCATGCCTGGAGAAGAAAACACGCGTAGTCATCAGTTTCTGGAGTCCCCAGGGCATTGCACCCCAGAACTTCAGGGGGCCAGGAGCATGACCTTGAATGATATCCAATCTCCCAATGAGAAAATTATTCTCCTCTCGGTGTCTTTCGTTCCACTTAATTAAGGCCAGCCTCAGTCCTGCTTCTTTCTCTCTCACACCACAGCCAAACTTTCTGACCTCTCCCTTGTGAAAACACAGAGCCAGGCCTGAGGTCCAGAGGAAATCAAACCATGTGATTTGGAGTTGCATGGATTTGTCTTACGGCTATCTTCTACTTTTTTGGTGCATGATATTAAATTTCCATTTACTGTGGGAGGTGGCAAAATATTTTTCTTTTAAATGAAATGCATTTTATCAAACAAGTCGATTTACAGGAAAAAGGTTAATATTAAGATCATAAGCGGTACCTAGATGTTGCAGAAAAATATGGCACGTGCAGGCATACACGGATCTGTGTGAAATTTAGAGATTTTAATTAATTTATTTAGGGGCTATTTATTTAGGGCTTAATAACACTCATGGTACTGCCTCTGAATTGCAGGGGGGTATACAAGGAATTGTATCTCTCTTGTATCCGTGGATGCTGACTACACCCGAGTTTTGGGTTTCCGCAGCCTCAATCCATGCAATTGCTGGATCTGGACACCAGAGGGGGCTTCTCCCTTTGCGTCTGAGAAGGCGACCTTGACCGTGGCTCCATGCCACATTTCACATTCATATGAATTATGTCACCATTTTCTGAACTGAATCACAACTTTATTGTTCATAGGGTCCACAAATGTCCCCTGCCATTCAAGTCTCAACCCAAATGTCACGTCTTCAGAGAGGCCTCCCCAGAGTCTCTTCCACCTGATTCTACGGTATCTTTATCATTGCACTCCACCTGTCATGGTGGGTGTGTCTTCCTGTGGTTCTTGTGTTCCATCCTCTCATCACCACACCAGAAGCTAAGTTCCTCTAGGGCCGGGGCTCTGCCTAGAACAGCCTCCGGCATACAATAAGCACTCAATAAATATCATTCAATGGCAGAGTGAGTGACCCTTCAATGAAAACTCAGTTGCAGGCAGCAGGCAAATTGTGCCAGGACGGGGATGAGGTCAGAAAAATCGTGTTCCAAATCTCAGGCTCCTTCACATGTGGGCCTGCTGGTTTGGGGCGAGTTATTTGGATTCTCCAAGACTCTGTTTTCTCACGTAAGCAAAGGGGAAAATAGCCACCGTTTCATCAGGCCTTTCTCTACCTGGTAGAGAAAGACACTAGGCCCTTGTGAACTGGTCTGTCTGGCTTGGGAAGAAGTTTGGAGTTGACTGTTTTTATGAAAAATGGTGCTCATCACCCCTGCCCCCTTTAAAAATAACCAAGTATTGTACACAACAGTTACCGTCTGCGTTTTCACCCCAGTCCTGGCCTCTGCCCCTCATGTTCTCCCACTCTCAGGCTTGCCCTCCTGAGCTCCTCTTAGCTTCTCAAGCCCACCTCACAGCCTTTCTGTCCCATCCTTTGAACAAATCTGAATTATACATATGAGATCTGAGTACTTCTTACTAAGTTTGTATTAAAGGAGGATTTTGACCGGGCGTGACGGCTCATGCCTGTCATCCCAGCACTTTGGGAGGCTGCTGAGGAGGGCAGAACACTTGAGGTCAGGAGTTCAAGACCAGCCTGGCCAACATAGTGAAACCCCATCTCTATCAAAAAATACAAAAATTAGCCGGGCATGGTGGCACGTGCCTGTAGTCCCAGCTACTCAGGAGGCGAACGTAGGGGAATCACTTGAACCCGGGAAGCGGAGGTTTCAGTGAGCTGAGACCGTGCTACTGCACTCCAGCCTGGGCAACCAAGACCCTGTCTCAAAAAGAAAAAAAAATAATAATAATAAAAAGAAAGAAAAAAGAAAATGGCTGGGTGCAGTGGCTCATGCGTGTAATCCCAGCACTTTGGGAGGCCGAGACCTTTCCTTGGAGAGCCGTCACTCATTCATCCAGGACTGGGCTCGAGTGTCATTTCCTCAGGGAAGCCTTCCCTGACCACAGACCCCACTGGTCAGTAACCCCCTTAGGTTTCCCTGTTCCAATTTGTATTTATTTACTTAATGTTTAGCTTTCCCATTATTTGTTGACTGATAACATGCTGCTGGGAAATATCTCAACGTTGACATGGTTTGGCTTTTAGCCATGGACAGGCTCCAGGGCACCAAGATGGGCTGCATCAGAACAGCGGGGGAGTTTGCTCTGCCCCAGAATATGCCAGAACCTGCCAGAGCCTGCATCTGTGCACTGAGGGTTTCCATGCCAACCAGCTGGGCCCCAGTGAGGGGGACTTGCTTCCCTAAATGGCCCCCCAAGTCAATGACAGATGTGCCTCTGTGAAGTGGGGAAACTTGTTTTAAAGTCATGGCTGGTGAATTCATAGACCTGGATCTTTACTGTTTAGAAATTCATTCTCAAAGGCAGAAAGAGTACAGGAAGTGAGGGCACATTCTCAGATCCAGGGGCAAGAGCCAGAAAAATGGGAATGCTGCCAGCAGTAACTCTTGCCCTCAGCAAGTCCCCTCCCGCAGCCCCAGAAAAGGGGGGGGGGCTCAAACCCTGTGCCCGGGACCTGCCCCCTGGGGGCTTCTCCTTCTGTCATGGCCCTTCTCTGACCCCTTCCTCATTCTTAAATTGTACTGGCACTAAGGGAAATCTTTTGGAGGCGATTGCTAGATTCTCCACATTTTTCTTCTCCTTAGCTAGAGATGATGAAATTTCATAATCATCTACAATGTTCTCTGGCTACAGCCGTGGCTCTGTACATGTTTGTAGCTTAAATATCAGCCAGAGCCTCCTGATGGCACGGTCCTCCCAGAGGGACACACCTGCTCTGCATTCGGAAGTATGGCATTTGGGGTATCTCTGTGCATGTGTGTGTGTGTGCGTGTGTTGCAGCTATCTTTTTTTTTCCTAAAAATTTTCTGTCCGGGTGAGTGTGTCTGAACTGCAGTGGGTTTTTGGTGCTTCTTTTTTAAAAAAATTTATTTACTTTTAATTATCTTTGGTTAATTTTAGTCATCTTTGGGGCTTGTCGTAGTCCACTGAGGCTGCTATAACATAGTACCACGGTCTGGGTGGTTTTTCAACAACAGACGTTGTTTCTCACAGTTCTGGAGGCTGGAAGTCTGAGATCAGGGTGCCCGCATGGTCTGGGGCTGCTGAGGGCCTTCTTTTGGGATGTAGATGACTGGCTTCTCTTTGTATTCCCACACGATGGAAAGAGGGTGAGGAATCTCTGTGGAGTCGCTTTAATGAGGGCAGTAACCCCATTCATGACCTAATTGCCCCCTAAAGGCTCCATCTCCTAACACCATCACATCAGGGGTTAGGATTTCAACACAGGAATATTGCAGGGATGTTAACATTCAGTCCATTGCAGGCTCCTCTCCCAGAGGAAATACCCTTCTTTCACAGAGCACGTGCCTATGGCTGCAACCACTCCTTCCATGTGTGGGTCCATGCCGGCTGACTTTCAGCCCTCCCCACTGCCCTCCCTGCTGCCCCCAGGAGCTGGGCCGAGATTGTCCTGGAGGTGATTCCCCCTCTCTCCAGACTCCCTAGAGTGTGCCCTCTGAGCCTGGCCTAGAATGCTGCCATTGTCCTCCTCTGCCTTTTGAGGACACTAGAATCAGTGGGCGGGGCTTCTGTGTTCTGAGTGAGCAGAGGCAGGTGACGCTGCTTCATGCCATCCCTGCCCTCTGCCCCACACCTGCCAGCTCCAGAACCTGTCCTGACCCCCCTCCACCACCCATCCACCCGTGGCCTCTGCTTGGTCTCTGATCTTGCCCAGTTCTTTGAGTCAAAGCGTCCTGCTGTATTCTGGATTTCCTTGTCAGCTTCCCATTTTGCAGCCTGAAAGCCCTGCTATGGTTAGGCTTTGTGACTCCACCAAAATCTCATCTTGAATTGTAATCATCCCCATAATCCTCAGGTGTCAAGGGAGAGACAAGGTGGAGGTAATTGAATCATGGGGGCAGTTCCCCCATGCTGTTCTCGTGATAGTGAGTGAGTTCTCACGAGATCTGATGGTTTTATAAGGAGCTCTTCCCGCTTCGCTCAGCATTTCGCCTTCCTGCCACCTTATGGAGAAGGTGCCTTGCTTCCTCTTCACCTTCTACTGTTTCCTGGGGCCTCCCCAGCCATGCTGAACTGTGAGTTTATAAACCTCTTTCCTTCTTTATAAATTACCCAGCCTGGGGTAGTTCTTTAGAGCAGTATGAAAACAGACTAATATACCCACCCTGCTCCAACCCCATCTCCGTCTTCATCTCAAGTTCCCAGTCCCCAGCCCCAGCATTGTGCTTCTTAAGAATTTGCCAATTGCATAAACTGTTGGTCCTTGGCTTGGTCTGTGATGAAAGAAACTCCTCTGTTGAGATGCAGACCTTTCAAGAAGTGTGAAGGTACTAGCTGACAGTTGCTTTATTCTTACTCTGTGCTGGGCACTGGCTAAGAGCCTTATAAGGGTGTCTTCCTTGAGTCCTCGTGCAGCTCATAAAGTTGATTCTTATTATCATTTTGTTAAGTGAGGAAGGAGAGAGGTGAGGTGAGTAGCTGGACCCTAGAGCTAGCACATGGCAGAGCCTTGAAACAAGTACAGTCCTCTGACATCAGAGCTTCCAGAATTAACTGAGATGTTGTGCTGTGTCCTGAGAGCTGACCTTCCCCACGTGGCTTCGGTTAGGCTCTCACACCTGTGTTTGGATGGGTCTGCTTTGAGATTCACTACACTATGCTGTATTACAGTACACAAGGAGGTGCAGGGTTGACACAGAGAAAGCAGGGGGTTGGTCGCCATCTTCACAGTCTCATGGGGGGAGAGAATTAGCAGGGCCTGGCCTGGTAGGGGGCTGCCCTCCAGCCCCCTGGCCCTGCCTGGGCTCCTGGGTAGCCCCAATTCCCTTCCCAGCCCAGCCCCCTCCCTACTCCTTCTACCATCTGCACTGCTGCCTGGCAGACTCAGAAATGAAGCTGGCTTGCCTGACCTCTGCCTGAAGTGTCTTTTGGCTCCTTATTGCCTTTTGGACGAGGTTCACAATCCTTCGTCTGGAGTTCAAGGGTCATTTGTCTCTGGTCCCACAATATGTCTCTGGTCTTTAAGCTCCAGCCTTAGTCAACTTTGCATTCCCAAATATACCAAGTTTCCCTAAGCCTGTGTGGCACGGCATAGAGTGTCCCTTCCCACCTGGGAAACTCCCAGTCATCTTTTCCCTTTGGAAACCGTCCTGTGGGTCCTGCTGGTCATTTCCTCCTTTGGTCCACTATGAGTCTCAGTACTTACCTCCATTGTGGCGCTTGAATGGTGGTGATGAATCGTTGTGGATTCTGATGGGGATGAGAGTGTTAGGCTGTGTAGGAGAATGTCCTTTGCAGGAAGCACACGCTAAATTCAAGGATGACGGGCCAACAAGCTGGCAACTTACTAGCCTAGAACCACAGTTCCCAAGCTGTGTTCTGAGGTGCCCCAGGGCGCTGCAGTAAACTCTCAGGACTTGCAACTTTTCTGTAAGTTTGTTTCTATGAGATTGTTTCAAATTTAAATATTTGTTGGAAACATAGCAACATCTACCAGACTACCACTACTAAGCCTCCCTGAGAATGGCCTCTCTAAAACCTGGCAAAGAAGTGGCCATTCTCAAGCTGTTTAATCAGGGTAGACTGTATAGAGGAGAATGTGTGATGTGGTTATTTCATGCCCTTGGAGCAGAGAACGCACAGGGGCCAGAAGAATAATAACATGAATATTCACGACGTCCAGATTTGTGTTGAAAATGACGATGAAAGAGTGGCTCTAGGGGAGGGCGGGCAGATGCTCCATGTGGATGTTATTGCGGAAAACGATCCCCATGACCCTCCACTGGGGCCTGGGTGCTTCCACACAGCAGAGCGTGTGCAGCTCCAGGGTGGAGTGAGGACCCAGACACAGAAACCTAACTATAGATGCTCCTTGTCTTACTATGGGGTTATGTCCCAATAAACCCATTGTAAGTTGAAAATATCATGTCAAAAATGCGTTTTTATTATTTATGTATTCTTTGTGTGTATGTGTTTGTTGTTGTTGTTGTTTGTTTGTTTGTTTGTTTGTTTTGACACAGAGTCATGCTCTGTCACCCAGGCTGGAGTGCAGTGGTGCAATCTCAGGTCACTGCAACGTCCACCTCCTGGGTTCAAGTGATTCTCCTGCCTTAGCCTCCCAAGTAGCTGGGACTACAGGTATGCGCCATCATGCCTGGCTAATTTTTGTACTTTTAGTAGAGACGGGGTTTCGCCATGCTGGCCAGACTGGTCTCGAACTCCTGACCTCAGGTGATCCACCTGCCTCAGCCTTCCCAAGTGCTGGGATTACAGGCGTGAGCTACCACACCTGGCTTATTTATGTATTCTTTTAATACATTTTAAATTAGAGACAGGGTCTCACTAGGTTGCCCAGGCTGGTATTGAATTCCTGAATGCAAGTGATCCTCCTGCCACAGCCTCCCGAAGTGCTGGGATTACAGACATGAGCCACCGCGCCCTGCTGAAAATGCATTTAATACACCTAATCTGCTGAACATCGTTGTTTAGCCTAGCCTACCTTAAACATGCTCAGAGCACTCGCATTAGCCTACAGATGGGCAACATCCTCTAATACGAAGCCTGTTAGGATGAGTGCTGAGTATCTCATGTGAGAGAATTGCACTGTGCATTCTTAGCGGAGGGGAAAGGATCAAAATTCCAAGTATGGTTTTGACTGAATGTGTATCACTTTCGCAGCACCATCATAAAGCAGAGAAATCATAAGTGAACCATCGCAAATCGGGGGCCATTTGTACTTAATAATAGAACTGTTGGGCGCTTTTGGCCCAGGGGGAGTGCTGTGAAAATGTTCCTGAGGCCCTGAGGGTGCCATTTACCATAGAAGCCTGGAAAGCTTCTCCTTTAGAAGAAAGTTCTTTGTTCTGGACTTGCAACTTTTCTGTAAGTTTGTTTCTTTAAGATTGTTTCAAAATTAAATTGGAAGCACCGGAGGCTGATTTCCAGTCCTGTTGGAGGTGCTTTGCAGACATAAGTTTCTCCTGCCTTCCAGGGCAGCCACAGTTGCAAAGCATAGTGGTTGGATTGCTGGGGCTAAGGAGCCAGGCTCCTGAAACTTCCCTCACTGGCCACCTTATTGTATATAGGTTCTTCTCCACTTCCACGAGCAGATGGGAGTTATCCAAAAGAAAATGTGTGCTACACGATGTCCAAACTGTCTCAGGAATCTGCTTGTCCCATTCTGTTTCAGAGAAATACATTGAAGAAGAGAAAAATAATAAATTGGCCATAAGAGGGCAGAATTGTTAGCTTTTTTCCCGATAAAATTGGGCAAGCCTATGAATTTGGGGGGAAAAAATGACTCTTCGAGGGTATAAGTTCTATGTTCAATGGTCAAAGGTATAATTTGGTAAAGGGGTAAATGTAAGGTATTGACTTTCGGCTCCCAAAACCAAACCAATTTTCCAGGCACAGGCTGGTGAAGATAGCTTAGCACTGCTGACCTACAGATCACCTGCGCATTTGAGATGACGGGTTTAGGTCATTTTCTTAACAAACGAAACGAGCAAATACGCGATGCCCACATCAAGAAAAATAAGCATCCCTGGCCTTTGGTGCTGGAGTTTTGAATCCATTGTGGAAATCATATTTTAAAGACACATTGCGATCTGGAGGTTCTACAGAGGGCAGTGACCCAGGATGAAAAAAAATCCCAGATGCACAGCACCTACAGGAGGGAACACAGGAAGGGGACGTGGGTGGCCACCCAGTGAGGACAGGGAACTACTCTCAGACGTTAAACTGAAAATCAGGGTCTATTTGGTATGGTTCTTAAGGACAGAGCAAAATCAAAATCAGTAGATTGAAGTGACTCGAGGCAGATAGCATTGCATGCAGGAAAGGTCAGCTGCTTGGAGCTGTCTGATTCCAGAACCACTTCTGCATGGAAAAGTCAACATGACATTGGGGACATCGAGCACAGGCTGCCTGAGATGCTGGCACAGGGCGGCATCTGTGAAATCTGTGCAGGTTGAGTTGCTGCCCTTAAAGGCTGGGGAGCACCACCTCCTCGGCCCCCCCACTCGGTCTACTCTTCACCACCTCTTCACCCTCCTCTCTCCAGGGACCCCATGAATATCCCAGGACCCCTCAGAGACCCGTGTGAAAAACATTGAATCCCAGTCCCACCACTCATTAGCTGTGTAACAGTGGACAAGTGACCTCTTTCATCCTGTGAGATGGGGACCAGTGATTTACATGTTTAGGTGCCGTCCTGTTCACAAAAGGCCTGACCTGGTGCTGGCACTGCATGAGCTGCCCAACCTTAGCCCTCATCAGCAGAGCCGGGCTGCAGAACTGTAACCCAGCCTGAGTCCTTCACTCGCTCCTTGGCCAGAAGAATGGGGAGAGAGCTCCTCGGGCTGGCAAAAACTAGAGATGTTCCCTATGGCAGGTTCCTGCAGCTGCCCGCAATTCCTCTCAACTTAGCCTCACCTGCAAGCAACCCTGGGCAACGTCATCAGCACTTATATAATCATAGTGATAATGTGTTGCAGGTTGGATTCCCCAGAAAGCAGGCAAGGACAAACAGCTGGGAGGGGATTGGGGCTGTCCTGGAGCCAGGCACTTGGGAAAGGAAGGGTGGGAGGGGTGATGGGCAGGGGGAGGAGCCCGGCCTCAGAGCAGGCCCCACTCGTAGGCTGCTGGAGGCAGACCAGCCCTTCAGAGTTACCCTGAGTCACCTGAGATCCGCCAGGCCTTTATGTTTTCAGCCCACTGGTCCCTGGAGGTGGGCCACGCAGGGCAGGGCATGACCAAGGGTGAGGTGGTGCTCTGCAGCGGAGGCAGCTCCTGGGATAGGGGCTGATGGCTGAGGGTCGCCTAAGGACAGGCCTCACAGCAGCCAGAGTGCCACGGCCATGACAGCAGGGACATCCAGGTGGGCTCACAGCATCCACCACATGGTGATCACAGGAGTCATTGACAGCATCATCACAGCTTCTCTGCTCACTGGGCAGCTTCTTGAGGACAAATGGGCAAGGCCTGGGCTTCACTGTTGTCTCCACACCCAGCTCCAGCCTGGAGTGTGGCTTCTGGGAAGACCCTTTATGGCTGCATCCCCAGCGATATCCCTAATAGGCACCTGCTACATGCATCCTTTGCATAACGTGTGATGTTTATAGCCTGACACAGGCAGGTATCATGTGGAGATGGAGGCTCAGAGAGGGGGACTGATCCTCCTGTCAGAGCGAGAAGCGGGCTGCTGCCAGGACAGGCCCCTATGCTGCAGGACACAGGCTCCAGCAATCATGTGCCCAGGCTGGCTGCAGTGATGTTCAGATCTGTGCTTGGGGCACCCCCTTCCCAGGCCTCTCACCTCCCCCATGACCTTGTGTCCTCACGCCAACTTGCCAGGAAGCTGGCCTCTGCGGGCACCTCACCCCTCCTCCATCCCCACTGTTCTGCTCTCCTGAGAGGGACCCTGGCCCAAACCTGGCCCTGGGCACAGGCCATGCAGAGCAGGGAGATAGGGAGCTCCCTGGAACAGAGTGGCCTTCAAAAGCCATGGTGCCATGGGCGGGCACTTTGAGGCGAAGTATCTCTAGAGAGACAGAGGAAGAGGTTGGGGAGAGAAACGTTTGAAGCAGCAAGTCAAAGAGTGAAGGGAAAACGTCACAGGTTGCTCAAACCCAGGCGTTTATATCCTCAAGCCCGGTGACTGCCAGGCGCGTTCCACGACCTCTCTTGGACTCAGCTTGCTAATCCGTCCAATGGAACAACAGTATCTCTTTCATTAGGTTGTAACTCGAGTTCCACACGTAAAGGGCCTGGCTCTTAGGTGCTGAAGAAATCTCAGCTCCCATGATCTTATCATTTCCCAAGGAAATGAAGAGGTTCTGGGAGCTTGCTTGAGGCCTCTTTCCGCTGCAGCATCTTGGAGAGCAGGAAGGAGGAAGGACCCCAGGAGCAGGAGCGGAGACAGCTCTGTGTTTAGTGGGGAACAAAGACACCCTGAAAGCTCCAGATCGAGCTGCTGTATGGGAATAATTATGGCTGCTATTCTTGTGCATTTGTTTAATAACGTTAATTTGCCGACAGCCTGATATTATAACATCCTCTCCCACACAGAGGTGGCTTGAGTTCTCTATTCACCAGAATCCATTTGCATTTTTTTCTGCGGGGTTTGGGGCTCAGCTGGTGACTCACAGCTGATGGGGGCCTCCAGGAAAGGCCCCTCTCCACGTGGGAGCAGAAGTGGGGGTGTCAGCTCCCGGCAACATTGTCCTGTGCTAAGGCAAACTCAAAACCCTCCCAGCCTCCCTGGGAATGGCCTCCAGCCTTGCCCTGGGCCTCTCCAAAACCTGGCAAAGAAGTCGCCACTCTTGAGACATTTAATCAGGGCAGACTACCTAGAGGAGAGGTCTTGATGTGGTTGTTTCATGGCCTTGGAGCAGAAGAAAAACACAAGAGTCAGAAAGGATAAGGACACAGATTTTCACAACTTGGAGATTTGTGAAAAATGAAGATAAGAGTGGCATCTGGGGATGGGGAGCTGGCAGAATGTTACCGGTGGATGTTGTTGCTGGAAACCGTCCCATGTCCATGCACTGGGGTCTGGGTGTGTCTGTAGGGCAGGTGTGTGCAGCCACAGAGTGGAATGAGGACCAAGGCATAGAAACTCGAGAGCGGTTGAAGGGAGGTTTCTCTGAACAGCAATACTCCAGCTCATAATGAAGAAAGAACGGTGTTAGAACATCACCTCTCTGCAGCCATTAACACGGTAATGAACCACCTGGGCCATGACTACCAATGACTGCTCACTTCCCAGAGGAAAGACTGCCATGGCCGGGCGTGGTGGCTCACGCCTGTAATCTCAGCACTTTGGGAGGCCAAGGAGGGAGGATTACTTGAGGTCAGGAGTTCAAGACCAGCCTGTCCAACATGGTGAAACCCCAGCTCTACTAAAAATACAAACATTAGCTGGGTGTTGTGGTGGGCATCTGTAATCCCAGCTACTTGGGAGGCTGAGGCAGGAGAATTGCTTGAACCCAGGAGGTGGAAGTTGCAGTGAGCCAAGATGGCGCCTCTGCACTCCAACTGGGATGACAGAGCGAGACTCTGTCTCAAAAAACAGAAAACAACAACAAAAAAGAAAGCCAGATGGCCAGATGTCACATGCCTCCTGTGGGAGTTTCACTGTCGACAGGTCAGACCTGCACCCAATCAAGCTTCTAGATCTGTCTACCAGTTCACAGGAAATGGAATGGAAGAAAAGATTCGCCGACGCCAGGGGGAATACAGTCAGAACATTCCAGGCTACGTGATACTCTGTGGGCCAACTGATAGTGGGTAAGGAGGAGAACGTCATGGGTAAAATGTAAGAGACCGAAAAACAATTTTGAGGCAAGGATATTCGATGGGTCTGGATAAACAGTAAAGTACCCACCCATATGCATATTTAAGATAATAGGAAAATCTGAACTGGACATTTGATGACATTCAGAAATTATTGCTAATATTTTAAGTGTATTATTGGCACTGTGATTTTAAAAGAATTCTTATTTTTTGCCGATATGGTGGGAAATCATGGCAGAAGAAGTGAATGATGTTTGGGATTTGCTTCTAAAGAATCTGGGGTCAGGCTACGCGCAGTGGTTCATGCCTGTAATCCCAGCACTTTGGGAGGTCGAGGCGGGTGGATCACAAGGTCAGGAGATCGAGATCATCCTGACCAACATGGTGAAACCCCATCTCTATGAAAATACAAAAAATTAGCTGGGTGTGGTGGCACATGCCTGTAGTCCCAGCTACTCAGGAGGCTGAGGCAGGGGATCACTTGAACCTGGGAGGCAGAGGTTGCAGTGAGCCAAGATCATGCCACTGCACTCCAGCCGGTGACAGAGCAAGACTCTGTCTCAAGAAAAAAAAAAAATCTGGGGTCGGACATGTGTTGGTCTTCATGGAGGCTGAGTGATGGGTACCAGGGAGTTGATTGTACTATCTCCTTCTAGCCAGGTACTAACCAGTCCCGACCCTGCTTCACTTCTGAGATCAGGTGTTTTGAGGGCAGTATGGCTCTAGGATTGCTGGGAATGTAGGATAAAACCCTCTAGCCTGAAAAAAAGGAGAAAGCTAGGGAAGCCTAAGTGACTCACAATTGGAGACAGTCTTCTGCTCAGGGGACATCTGGAGACTTTGGCTGCCACAAACAGAGGATACGGATGCTACTGGCATCCTGTGAGTAGGGGCTAGAGATGCTGCTGAACTTCCTGCCATGCAAAGATCGACACCCACAACAAAGAACGTTCTCGCTGAAAATGTCAATAGTGTTGAGATTGAGGAATTCTGGGCTGTTTTAGTGGGGATGGGGGACACAGGGATGATGAACTGGAGCATCTGTGCTGAAGAACGAGAGCATGTTGGATTACATTAAGTGCACACATAGCCTGTGATGCATTACATCTACCCCTTGGTATAACCCCAAGAAATGGTTGCCAGGTCTGTAAGGGGAGACAGACAGCTGTATTTTCAGCAGTGCTGTTTGGTGTGTGTGTTGTGGAGGAATTGGAAGCAACCCTACCCAAGAGATGTGCTGGAGGAATTGGGGTCAGATCCTAAACATGAGTCGTGTGAGACTCTAGCCTCCAAATCCCACTTTCCTGGTGGATATTATTGGGATTTTCACTGCGGTTTAGGCAAAAAGTAAAGGCTGTGGAGTACTTGGCAGCAGTTAGAAGCAAGGAGCTATATGTTCATGGAGAAAAGCAAAACATTGTAAAAGCAGTGCTGGATGAAAAAGCGAGAGAGAGAGATGCACGTATAATGCAGTACCCTTTATTTAAATTAAAATATACATGCCAGAAAACAATATCCATTTAAGCAGCACATAGAAACAAGAAAGATACATATTAAACATGTCTGAATGGTTGCTCATGGGGCAGAGGGGGAAGGAAAAAAAATGAATAAAAAATCAAGAGCCAGGACTTATGTCGACCAATAATGGCTGTGCATCATGAACTGGAGAAAGTAACTAACTCAGATTCTGCACTGGGATTCAAAGCAAATAAAGAAAATGAAATCACACTGGATAAACACTCCAGGACAGAAGCTGTTACATAGTAGGTGCTCAAGAAATAGTAGCAATAATGAAAATAATATATTAGTACTAATTTATTAATAGGATAACAGGGTAAATTATTGTGAAAACTTTTTTCCATCCCTTTTTTCCCCCCAATTCAGGCAAGAAAGCCTGCCATAAAGTTTCTAAGCACCCACTGAGGAAGGATATGCAGTATCCTCCCATGGGGCTGGCAGACTGGAAGGAGTCCTTAGAGGAGGTCGGGGAGAGCAGTCTGCCCGTGGGGACAGTCCCCGCACCTGGGAAGGAAATGAGTGTGGAGGTACAATTGATGGGTTCCTAGAACAGCAGAGACCAGAGTCCTTGGCAGGGCTGAGAGGGGTGGCAGGATGAGGATGGTGTTCCCAAGGACACGGGACACCAGGTGTCAAGAACCCTGGCACCTACACTGCTGGACTTTGGATTTCCATCCTGGCAGCCGCTGCCCTCTCCTCCCCATTGGATTCCTGTGCAACCCTGGGAACAGTGAATTTCTCACCACCCAGGTGAACAGAGGCTCAGACAGCTTTAATTTGATTTAGCAAAACAAGGTGACACTTCTTGCATCTAAGTAAAATTCATTCTCACTACACTTTTTTTTTCTTTGCACCCCACACCGCCATCAACACAGGAGCTCACACTTAGGGTGCTTCAGAAAACAGCTTTAACTAATGGAAAGTCTCTTCCTCCTCTCCAGCTGATGGGCTTCAGAATGTTGGTGGGGGGGATCTCACCTCCCATGGCACACCCACTGGCCATTTGCTCCATGGTGCCCTGGGAGTCAGCCAGGAAAATGGAATCTGGAGGCCAGAGTCTGACATGAGCTCATCTCCAGGATCTGAGCCCGGTTCCTCCAGCACTTGCCTTGGGGTCACGTTGGTAGGATGCACCAGGTGACCCTCAGCACACACTGCAGACATGTGACATGGCCAAACATGTGTCACGAGTCTTTCTCCAGTGGTTAGAGAACAAGAGTGTGGTGAGGTTCCACCACTGGCTGACCACAGGAAAATCCAGAGGTTTTCTGGAGCCATTTCCAACACTGGTTGGCATCATGAGTAGAGATGGGAGAGGAGGAGTCAGGATTAATGTGTAGAGGCTTTCAGGGAACAGTGCATCACGGTTGTTTGCACTTAGACCTTTCCTTCCCCCATTTCTGTGTGGTTGGGAACCTGGATTATTTCTGTGATTACAGAAGAGGACACATTTACCGTGCTGGACATTTAGGGCTGTAAGTGCCGAGCTCTTGGGGGTGCACTTGAAACAGGACTTGCAGAGCCATGCAAATATTACCAGCTGTGCGGTCACGAACGAGTCCCCAAACTTCTTTAGGTCTCAGTATTCTTCTACATACAGGATGGAAAGGGTTACGTGAGATGATGCTTGCAAAATGCCTATTATGCGCCAAGGACTCTGACAAGGACTTTAGATGCATGTTGGTGGTGGTGATGTTGGTGATGACCTGCTGGGGTTGAAGCTGAAGTTGTATCTAAATTGACGTTTGCAAGAGACTGTGTCTGGGTTGAAGATGGTGAATCCATTCTTGGGTGAATCCCAAGCCTATGAACTGACCTTGTAGGTTGCTCTCCACGCTTGATCATTTAGGACACTGAGAATTGCTGTGGTTTGAATAGCTGCTGCTCACCTTATATGGTTACTTAATTTAGTCTCTTCACCATTTTGTTAATGAAAATAACTTAATCCAAGGAGGACTTTACAGTTTACATGATTTTCACACAGATTGTTGTATCTGACATAGGGTGGGAGGTGTATGAGTGTGGGCGGATTTAAAGTAAAAATTGACCCAAGTTAGTCTGTTGAGAATGTTATGATACATGGTTCATTTACTGCCTAATCAGAAACCTCCAAAGCCCTCAAGTCGTGTTCTTTTTTACAACTGCTGAGCACAAAATGAATTATTCAAAGACCAGTGATGAAGACTGACCTGAACTCGATAGAGCCCGAGACCATGAGATCATTTCTGAGGCTTTATCAGCCCTGCTCGCAACCCAGAGTCCATCCTTGGCCCTGACAGTGGGCTGGAGAGTGCGTTGGCTCCAGAATGCTGACCTCTACCATCCTCTTTCCAGGGGCAGGCTCTAGCTGCATACCAGTGAATACCAGCTCCTTGGGGAAAGGGCTCAGGAGCAGAGAAGCTGGGCATGAGCCCATGGATTTGGCATCTTGCCCCAGGCACAGCCTTGTCAGAGGAGGTGAGGCCTGTGCAGGCTAGGACAGAGCAAGAGGGGTATTTGGGGCTTCCACCTCCTCAGGCGCCCACCCAGGACCACTCTCCCTTCTTTTCCTGCATTTTGTTTGGGATGCCACTGCTCCCCACCCAGACTCAGAAGGTGGCCTTATCCCCGGCTACAGTGATAAATCCCAGTAGATCTAAGCCAGTGGTTCTCAACCCTGGTTTCACATTAGAACCATCTAGAGAGCTTTAAAAAAATTCAGAGATTGGGAACTAAACCCCAAGAGCCTAGAGCATGTCACGACCTTGACATCACCTGGAAGCTTGTTGGAGAAACAGACCCTCAGGGCCCACCCTAGAGTAATGTCAGAATCTCCAGGCTGAGAGAATAACTAACTGGTCAAAGCCAATCATGGTGCAGCAGACTGTGTTTTTCAAAGGTGGTTGCTACCACAGATCCCATCTCTCATGCGTTCCTCTGACACTCCTCACACTTGAGATAGGGGGATCTATGTTCTCTTCCCTATAAATCTGTGTGGTCTGGGGATTATGATGGAAATGACATTAGGTAACTTCAAAGGCTGCTTCCAGAAAGGCAATGAAGCTTCTCACTCTTAAAAGCAAGCTGTCACCCTGCAAGGAAGACCAGGCCTTAAGAAGAGACTATGCATAGGCATTCTAGTGACAATCTTAGCTGAAGTCCCAGTGGACACCAATTGCCAGACCAATGAGCAGGGAAGCCTTTGCAATGACAGCCACTGTCTGACTGTAACTGCCTGGGAGATCCCGAGTGAGAACCGCCTTGCTGAGCCCAGCCAGCCCCTAAAGCTGTCAGAAATAATCATGATATGATTGTTGCTATTTTAAGCTACTAAGTTTTGGGGTAATTACTTGTGTATGAATAGACAACTGGCGCACATGGCCACCCTGTTCCGCTTGCCAGACGGTGGTTTAGGAATGGGCATGTGACTTGGTTTTGGCCCATGAGACACGACATGAAGTCTGCTGGGGTCGCTACTGGGAAAGTTATCTTCGTTCCTCAGAAAAACACAGAAAAAGACCGCCGTTCTCTTCCTTCTGATGCTGTTGGGTCCCAATAGAATGCTTGGAATCACTGTTGCCATCTTGCTACCAATTCGAGGATGAAGGTGGCAGAACTCTGCCTTCCCCACGCTCTCCTGTCTCCCCACTGCTACTGCCTGCCGTGTGCACTCCATTATGCAGAAATCTTATTCTTCCTTGGGGGGTACCCCAAGATTTTGATCTCTTTGCTAAATTCCATATTCTTCTTTTTTTTTTTTTTAATTTTTTTGAGATGAAGTCTCACTCTGTCGCTCAGGCTGGAGGGCAATGGCATGCTCTCGGCTCACTGCAACTTCCACCTCCCGGGTTTAAGCAATTCTCCTGCCTCAGCCTCCCAAGTAGCTGGGATTACGAGTGTGCACCACCACGCCCAGCTAATTTTTGTATTTTTAAGTAGAGACCGGGTTTTACTTTGTTGGTCAGGCTAGTCTCGAACCCCTGACCTCGTGATCCGCCCCCCTCAGCCTCCCAAAGTGCTGGGATTACAGGTGTGAGCCACCACGCCCAGCTAATTTCCACATTTTTTGGGGTGGTGGTGTCTGGGTGCCTCCATCAGGAGGCAGGGGCAGGGAGGAATCTGTTTGAATTTGGTTGCACTTAGCTTGTAAAACTTCCAACCTCGAGAGTTGGGGATAGTGTCTGTGGACAGAGCCTGATGAGGTGATTGTATCTACACACCCCCATTATAGGAATGAAAAGACAGAAGTCCCGAGGGCTGCTGGTAACGCACAGGGGGTGCAGCAGCATCTATTGAGAACTCAGGCCTCTGAATCAGCAGGGCAGAGATCCCAGGCATGCAAATCTTCAAGGACAGGGCCACCCAGGCAGAAAAATCTTAGCCCCACAGTAAGCAGACAGGGAGTCCTAGCTTCACACACCAGAAAGCAGAGGCAGGCCCAGAAGGATACGACATGTCCAGGGTCACAGAGCAGAGGTCCAGGAGCCTGGTTCAGGGCTATGAGACTCCAGAGACCTCAGTTCTGCCAGTACCAAGGACATGAGGCCCCAGTGCCTGTCCTGGGAGACGTAGATGCCAGAGGGGCACCTGCCGGGTTCCTATCAGCTCATCTGCATGCCTGGAACCCAAAAAGCAAAGGCGGTCCTGGTGGGGGCTTTGGCTGGCTCCAGCTTACCACCCTCCACCCCCTGTGGTGGTGACCACTGAGCCCTGTCTCTTCTATGGCACCTGGAGCAGCTGCTGCTGCCGTGGGTGAACCCACACTCACAGTGCTAGCTAGGCCCCAGGCACAGGGGCATTTCACAGAATCCACTCACCCGTCCACTTGTACGGCCACTCCCTACACAGAGTACTGTGTTCCAAAGGCGGGTTAACTTCCGAGTGTCACACGAGCATATGAGAGTGGTTCCCCGCGTGTGGGGAGAAAGTCAAGACGTGGGGAGCTGCCAATGGGCCCTGGTACCCAAAACCCAGGCAGCTGGGGAAGGAACAGAGTCCAGGCACCAATTGCTCAGGCCTTAGGTGGAATGCAGCTCCCCTGGCCTCTGCTGTCCTTTCTCCACTTACGATGGTTAGTTTAATGTGTCAGTGTGGCTGGGCCACGGTGCTGCCCAGATATTTGGCCAAATATTTTTTAACTGTCCTAACATTTAAATTGGTGGACACTAAGTAAAGCAGTTACCTTTGCTAATAGAACAACGGCTGACCTCCCCCGAGGACCTGCCCATATCTGTCCTCAAAAAAAAAATTAATGTATCACTAGAAAAAAAAAACACAAAAAGAGCCGATTTTTGTGTTTCTTTTCTCTCTAACTCTTACATGCACGCCAGCCTGGGTGACAGAGCAAGACTTTGTCTCAGAAAAAAAAAAAAAAAAAAAGCGTAGCGAGTTCCAGGTATGGGGGAACCAATGTCAGATTGTTCCCTCTTAATGGCTGGTTACCCCAAGTCATTTTATTCCATAATTATTCATGACACTTGGGTTTATTAGTCAACCCCCCCGGTGTTTTTTTTTTTTTTTTTTTTTTTTTTTTTTTTTTTTAACACTGCTTGAGGATACAAAACATCAGAGTGCGTATTGGAGAAGAGACCCTGATTTATGATTTCCGAGTTGAGTTTGCACATGTTAATATTTGGTGACAATCCTGATTGAGGAGAGGCCGCAACTAGGCCCCGATTCTGAGACGAATTCATAGGAAATTGTGACGGTGGCGTGACTACTGACACATTCATTCACCCCAGTGAGGGGAAAAACAGCCCAGAACCTGTTCCTAAGATGCGTGTAAACCGCATCTTCCCAGGGTAAGGGGCCCTTCATTCAGCAGCTCAGCATCAGGCCAGTAAAGACCAAACCTAGCGATGTCTGAGTCCACAGTCAGCTTGTACTTAGGAGTGGATTCTATTTTTTCCAGGTGCACAAAAAACAAGCCTGGCAGTGACAGTATTGTAGAGAGAGAAAAGTGCAATTAGGAGCTAATTACATTGACAAAAATTGGAATAGAGCTCACCTAAACGATTGTCCAGTTTGGGAACGCTATCTGACTGTCTCCAAGCACAAGAACTGATTCCTTTACTTTGTCGAGGGGAGAGCATGGTTTTGGTAGTATTCTGTGAAGAATACGACAGTCATTGCAAGGGTGCCGGTGGAGAGGGAGGGGGCTTCGCAGTTGCCATAGGCCAGGGTTGAAAAGTCACATACAAAAGCAACAGGGAGCCTCCCACATGAGGCTGAATCACTGGAGTTGTGGGTGGGTGGGGGTGGAGTGGGCTTGGAACCCATTTAGGCCAAGCCCCTCAGGGCGGAAGTGTGTTGTCTGAGGATTCACGTGAATGAGTGGCTGAATTGGGACCAGAATTGGCTTTTCTTATCTTTCCCCTCTACCATGCTGCCAGACAGATGGAAGAATCCAACAACTAAATACCTGTCTTCCCTAAATTCATTTGTGGAATGACGCCACCCCCCATTACCTCAGAATATGGCTGTATTTGGAGTTGGGCCCTTTAAAGAGGTTATTACGTGAAAATTAACCACCAATTAATTGGGGATGGGCCTAAATCCAATTTGACTGGTGTCCTTATCAGAAGAGGGAATTTGGGGCCAGGCATGGTGGCACATAATCCCAGCACTTTGGGAGGCCGAGGTGGATGGATCACAAGGTCAAGAGATCGAGACCATTCTGGCCAACATGGTTAAGTCCTGTCTCTACTAAAATTACAAAAATTAACTGGGCATGGGTGCGCACCTATAGTCCCAACTACTAGGGAGGCTGAGACAGAATTGCTTGAACCCAGGAGGCAGAGGTTGCAGTGAGCCGAGATCACACCACTGCACTCCAGCCACGTGGTGACAGAGCAAGACTCCATCTCTAAAACAAACAAACAAAAATTTGGACACACTGAGGGACACCAGGGACATGGGCACACAGACCATGTGAGGACACAGCAAGAAGTTAGCTGTCTGCAAGCCAAGGACAAAGGCCTCAGAAGAAGCCAGTTCTGCCAACACTTTGATCTTGGACGCTGGTCCCCATAACTGTGAGAAAATTAACGTGTGTTATTTAAGTCCATCTGGCTGCCTAGCATATCGCTCCTCCAAGCCTGCACGAACCAACGTGCGGCATTCTGGACTATGTGCTGGAGCCCGTGTGTCGCCGCCGCCACGGCTTTGTGTTCTCAGAACCTAACGGTGCCTTAAAGAGGGCAAGAGCAGAGCTGGCACAGAGCGACGCATAGCACTGTTTTACTACTCAAAATCTCAGAACCAAAATGTCTAAGCTGAGCCAACACTTGGAGAGACGAGGTAGGGGGCGTGGCTTGCAGTAGCTTCTGTGGACTTCATGGAAGGTGATTGAAATCCCCCTAGCTCCGGTTTCCCACCAGGAGAATGGGTGTCACACTGCCTGGTCTTCTGGAAAAATCTGATTTGCCCACGTCTGTCCTACACCCCAGGAAGCCGACACTCCTCTGTATTAGGATTAAATTGGCCACCCCCAAATGTTCACAGGCAGCCTTCGGAGAGCAGCTGGATTATCCCAACTCTGCCTTTGTTTGAACTCAAAACGCACCAGCGGTCATCAAACCCAGCTCCAACTCCCAGGCAGCCTCTTTGAAGGCTACCTTCCGCTTAGGTGGTTTAGGCAGCTGTCTACAAGATTCCATTGTAGGACTTTGGTCCAGAAACATTGCCCTTGTAAGGGGACAGTATCCCCAGGGCCAGAAACAGTGTCTGGTGATAGGAATTTGGACCAGCCCATTTCTAAAATTCTCGTTGTCAGAACCAGTTATTTGGGTTAAGGCATAAAAGGCTCCTGTAAAATGTTATCAAAGGGCCATAGATATTAGGATGTCTTCAGCCATTAACACCTCTTTGTGACTTCATCAGTGTGGCCACTCTTAGTCCCTTAGGGTTAGGGCCCAGGGCAGCTGAGTTCTGGTGGGAGGAAAGGTTCACAGCCTGTGTCGGGGAGGGGAGAGGGAGAGCATGGACAGGTGTATCGTGTGGAGGGACCGCGGGTGACAAAGGAGAAGGGAGTTCAGAAGGAACACTGCCAGCTTGACGGGTCTAAGCCAGCCAGACCTCCATATAAGAGTCGCCCTTAGGCTGGACGGTGCAGAGCTTGAACGTGACAGCCAGGCCAGTTGGCAAGTGCAGGAGTCCAGCTGCATCTGTGTAAGGAACTTGGCATCTCAGAGCTGGCCCTGGGCTAGGACTGTGAAGTTGGGGGTGCAGGAAGAATATACAAAGGGAACATCAGCCTCTCCTGGGCTTGCAGGGAGCGGCTGGCTTCCTGGAGCCACGGCTGTGATTGGCACTCACATGGGTGGGGCTTCTTCCATGTTCCCAGCCAATCAGCTTGCCTGCAAACTCCAGACTCCCACACCCACGCTGGGGCAGTTAGAGCCCTTCTGGAGAAGCAGGGAGAGGATTCGGGTCGGGTGACAACAGCTAAGCTTGGGTGGCCTGAGCCTGTCAACCACAGGCCTGGGGCTCAGGGGTCACCTGGAGAGAACAGGCAGGGTTGTTGGGCCACCCACAGTCCAGGGATGGGGGTGGCCGAGGCTCAGCAGGGCGAAGAGGACATCTGGTCATAGTCGGGGCACTTGAGCAAGGCAGGGTAGTTGCTGTTCATCTGCAGGGAGGCCTCGCTGGAGATCTCGGAGGGGCTGCGGCCCCTGACCCAGGCGTCTGGGTGTAGGAACTGGCCTGAGTAATCGGAGCAGTTGCTCAGCCGAGGGCGATAGAAGCCGGGGTGGGGCCTGTACATGTCCTCTGCGGTGTACCGCTTCATAAACAGGTACACAGACATCACCCCGGCGCTCTAGAGAGGGAAGACAGCGGAGGACGGCTCACTGCCGGGGTCTGCACAGGACACGGCTTGAGTGGGGCTGGAAATGGATATGGGGACAGGGGCAAGGGCCTCGGGCCGTCCTGTCTGGAGGAGACCCAGGAAGGTAAGACAGTGACACATTCTGGGATGAAGAAGGGAAGTAGGGTGGGTGGTCCAGGGCCCAAAATGCTTGTGGAATGTCCCCTCTCCCCACTATCCCCTGCTCGGTGGGGCAGTCAGTGCCCAGCCCCAGCCTGTCCCTGCTCAGGGTGACAGGGTTTACCTCCGTTAAAAGGAAGGAGATGGCAGCGAAGGCAAACGACCACCCGTACTTGTAGTTGAAGTAGGTCTCTGCATCCTTGGTCCTGTTGAGCATCTCGTCATTGATGCTGGAGATGTAGAGTACCAGGCCCACCACGAGAGAGAGGCCTGGTTGGGCAGGTGGGGGAGAGGGGACACTCAGCCCAGAGGTCCCAGGAGTTTGCTGAGGTGGCACCCACCTCCCCTTGCAATTCAGAAGCAAAGCCGCCAGCCTTGAGATAACAGTGCTGTCACTGGAGCTGAAGGGAGAGCAGATGCTTGCCTCCCGAGTACCCCATTTCAGCCAGCACATTCTAGACAGCAGATAGTTTCAGGAAAGCTTCTGTATAGCTGTCCTCCTAAGCCCTGGGCTAAGCCCAGTGGTTCTCCCCTGCTGTGCATACCCAGGCCTGAGCCTCAGCTCTGGACATTCTGACACACCTGGGATGGGGCCCTGGCACTGTAGTTTTCTTTTCTTTTTTTTGAGATGGAGTTTCACTCTTGTCGCCCAGGCTGGAGTGCAATGGTGCAATCTTGGCTCAACCTCTGCCTCCTGGGTTCAAGTGATTCTCCTGCTTCAGCTGGGATTATAGGTGCCTGCCACCACACCCAGCTAATTTTGTGTTTTTAATAGAGATGGGGTTTCAGCATGTTGGCCAGGCTGGTCTCGAAGTCCTAACCTCAAGTGATCTGCCTGCTTCAGCCTCCCGAAGTGCTGGGATTACAGGCGTGCGCCACTGTGCCTGGCACTGAATTTTCTTAAGAGGGCTGTGAAGCACTGAGCTAGAAAGTGGTTTTTATAGAACTGAAGGGTAAAATAGGCCCCCTAGGCAGAGAGAGCCAAGGTAGTAGGTGGTACCTATCATTGCAGAGTTCCCTCATGTAGCCTGTGGTCTGTGCAACCCACCTGACCATAAGATGTGGCCTGGCTGAGATCTCTAGGTAGTTAAAGACAGTTTGTCCAGATTCTGGCAAGCCTTAAATCAGGAGGCCAGGGGGGCACCAACCGCCTACTGCCATTGTGCAAATGACTGCCTCAGGCATCAGTTCTATCAATTAGTAGCTGTAATTGAATCAAAACATAATTAATTACTCTGTTTTGAGCTATTCAGGTTCAATTCCACTCACATTATTTTATGAAACTAGGGCATCTGGAAGGATGAATGCTAAAGGAAAATCGATGTGACTGAAACCTTCCAGGTACTTAACTTGTGTCCGAATCACTGCTGCCCTAAATGAACCCTCTTTATTGTTAGCGTTGAAATGATTTCATGTAGCCCATCTCAATCCTAGATTTCTGATCCCTAGCCCACTGCTGAAAAACCTCATGTATCTCAAAGCTACTGTTTACAGCCTTGGCTATCGTGAAGTTCACAAAAGGGAAAAAAAAAAAGGCTTCACTACACTGGGTCTGTACCTCTTGGGCTGTGTGGAAATATCACTATGCAAAGATTGGGCTGATGACATGGCTAGTGCTCAATAAATATATGTTGGGTTGATGCGTGGGAGGGTGGAAGAATGGACTGAGGGGTGGACGATGGGTTGGTAGGTAGGTGGAAAGAAGAATGGGCAGGTGTGTGGATGGATGGGTGGATAGAAGGAGAAAGAGTGGCTCTAGGGCACCAGACTTTCTGACCGCTACCTATCTCCCAAGCTATGTTGACAAGAAAATATTGGGAAGAAGATCCTAAAATTACTGAGGAGTCAGGTGGTAATCAGAATGCCTGGTATCCAACAGCTGTTTTTCCTTTCCTTCCATCTCCCACCCACCCATTATTTAAGCCATTCACCCATCCATTTTCCATCCAAGCATCTTCTCCCCAGGATGCCTCCCCAGTCAGTCAGTCCAGGGTGCCTAAAATACATGCCCCAAGAGCCACTCCTTTGGCCAGAGTCATTATCTCCAAAAGAAAAGGTCTCTATGAAAATGTGCAGGTCACCTTGAAAAGGAGAAAGAAAGAGCCTACCTTTGTTTCCTGTGTTCTTTCCCCTTCTCGTTCTACACGCCAGCCATGAGATGGCTTCCTCTCCCACTCCCTAGGCTGATAACTTTCCAATCTCTGTCTTTGGTCCAACTCACTTCCATGAGCCCTAGACGCTGACCTCTGGCAGCCTTCCAGAGACTCCTCCCAGATGTCATAAGGACACCTGAAACTCAGCACTTCCCACACTAAATTCACGATCTGCCCAAATCTCCTTCTCCTGTGATCCTCGAATCAAGGATGGGATATGCCATCCACCCAGTGCTCAACTGAGAAAGTGGCACTCATCTTGACTCTTCCCTGGAAGCCTCATCCTAGTTCTGTTGAGTTTACCTCTCAAATGTCACTCAAACCCTCTCATTTCTGTCTTCTCCACTATCAACCCCCCTGTTTGGGCCATCGCCTCTACTATTGGAATAGCCTCTCGCCTAGTCTCCCTGCCTCCTTTCTTCCCTCCCTCCCTCCATTCCCAAGCATGGTCATTCTAAAATCCAAACCCGGTCGCGTCATCGCTTGGCTCAAAATCCATCTGAGGCTTCTCATAACATCCCAAATCCATTAGATGACCTGGATGCCTTTCCCAGTCTCTCTTCTCACCCCACTTTTCCTTGCACCTGCCATGATGAGCAATGATTACTCAGTTCCCCCAATACTTCATCCTCCCTCTTCCCTCCAGGCCCCTTTTCCAGCCCCACCCCCAACCTCACTTCTTTGCCTAATTCCTACTCATGTTTTAGCTGGCCTTCTCCTGGTCTTCCATGACCAACCTTTGCCCTGAGTTTCAGCCACTGCTCTCGGCCTCCATCGCTGTCCTTCTGGCATTCATAGTGCTACTCACACTGGCTTTCTATCTCCCATCTAGTGTTTGTATTTCCCATGATGCTGTCCTTTTTGTGGGCAGTGATGCCAGCAGCCAGAAGAAGGCCTGGTAGGTAGCTATCACGAATGAGTGAATAAAAAGAAGAATGAAATGCAACCTGGCATCAGTCTAGAAAGACAAGTCCATGTTGAAGGGGTCTAGGAGGGCTTATGGTGTGGGGTGTGACTGGCAAGGGAAGGAGACAGCAGGAGTCTCCTGAGGACAGCTGGGGGGTGGGGGAGGTGAAGGAGCTATCGTTCCAAAGGCAGATTGTGTTTAATATTCATGCACAAATATGAAGACATAGCCCCTTCAAAAATAGGAACACTCAAGATGGTGGGAATTAAAAAGTCCTTAGGGGTAGTGATGTGTGGAGTGAGGAAGGAACCCTGGGTTCCAATCCCAGGTTTGCCCGAGGGGAGCCTGTGCCTTCACCCCTCCTGTGGGGCCTCTGTTGCTCTTCCAGAAGGTAATAATGGGCCCCGGGGTCCTCAAATGTTTCCTTCAGCTCTGACTCAATTCTGTCTAGGTGACTGACTCAGCCTATCCTAATTCCAGGACTTCCCAATGCAGAGCTGTTTGGGAGTTAAATAGCTAAAGTTCAGGGTGGCCGGGCGCAGTGGCTCATGCCTATATTCCCAGCACTTTAGGAGGCCAAGGCAGTCAGATCGCTTGAGCTCAGGAGTTCGGGATCAACCTGGCCAACATGGCAAAACCTCATCTTTACTGAAAATACAAAAATTAGCCAGGTGTGTGGCAGGTACCTTTAGAAGGCCGAGGCAGGAGAATTGCTTGAACCTGGGAGGCAGAGGTTGCAGTAAGCCAAGATGGTACCGCTGTACTCCAGCATGGGTACAAGAAAAAACAGCACAACTTACCCGAGAGGATAAAGAAGATGCCAGAGACAAAGGCCAGTATTGTCCGATGGGGACGGATGTGTCCGATGTTGCTCAGGATGAACCCAATGAACATGAAGAAGAGGCTGACCAGAGGGAACGGTGTGGCTGAGCGGATCATCTCTAATGGGGCAGAAGGGTGGCCTGTCAGCCTCCAGGCCTGACTCATTGCTCATCAGCCCAAGCTGAGTGTTCCTGGGACCGTTTATCAACAAGTCTTCAAAGCCCCACCCCTGCAGGGGGTCCCCAGGCTCCACCCCCATCCGGTGGCCTGGGGCCCTCCCATTACTAGCAGGATTTTGTCTGTGAAGTGGGCCTGGAAGGTCTGACTTCAAGTGCCAGTATCTTCAGGGCCTCTGTCATTTCCTCCAGGCATAAGCTACTATCCTCCTGGGGGGTCCATACTGTCTGCCAATATAGAGTCCACACCACCTGCCAATGTGGCAGCTGTGGAAGGGCCAGGTTATTCCATCTTACTCCCGTTTCCAGGCAGAGTCACCATTTCCTTGGGCAAGGGGTTGTTCTGAATGGAGCAGGGGACAGTCAGAGCCTCTGTTTCCTTCAACTTATAACTGCCTGGGGAGAATTCTGTGGGGTCTAGTCTTTGTCCCTGGTTCCTGAGAGATAACCTCTAAATTCTTGGAATTTTCCAAGCTTGGGAGTGTCTTTGTTATTTATTTATGATGGATCTCGCAACCACACCTGGGTTTATGCTAACCAAGTGACTCAGGATGGGGACTAGAAACGCCAACTGTGGGATTAGAGGATTGGGGTTTTGAGCCAGGTGATATCAGCTGGCCTCTAGGTGAAGGTAAGGGGCTGGAAAGTGAGTTCAATGACATGATCAATCATGTAATTAATCACGCCTATGTAATGAAGCTCAGTACAAACTCTGGACAGCAAAGCTCAGTTGAGCTTCCTGGTTGAACACATCAGTGTGTGAAGATGGTGACACATCCTGATTCCATGGGGAGAGGACTCTGAAGCTCCACATTCAGGACCCTCCCAGACCTTGCCCTATGTGTCCCTTCATCTGGCTGGTCCTGATTTGTACCCTTTGTAATGAAGTTGCAGTGGTAAGTATAGCACTTTCCTGAGTTCTGTGAGTCATTTTAGCAAATTGCTGAACCTGACAGTTATGGGAGCTCCCACATTTGGAGCTAATTGGTCAGAGGTACAGGAGGCCAGGGACCTCTGAGCTTGCAGCTGGCATCTGAAGTAAGGGTAGTCTTCTTGGGGACCTTAAACCTTTGGAGACTCTGTTAACTCCAGGTGATTAGTATCAGAATTGCATTGCAATATTGCAAGCTCGTACTGGGGCAGAACCAACTCTGTTGAGGTTAAGGCCATGAAGTCGGACTCCCTGGGGTCCAGAGAGTCAGTTCCCTGATTGATGCCTGGGTAGGTAGACTGGAAGACAGCAGTCTTTTTTCACTACTGAAAAATTAAGCTCTTGTGAACTCAAGTCAGCACACCCAGCTGAGTCTAAGGGCATTTCTCTTGAGAAATATGCTGGCATCCTGACTCTTCTCTCTGCCCTGTTCCTCTCTGTCCAGCCAGTGGCCCAGGTTGCAAGACTAAAGGCACTTACTTAGAACATTGACCGTGGACTCGGATGTCAGCTGGGTGTTCATGGGCATCACATATTCTATGGTGAAGCAACGCCCTCGCTCTTCACCTGTGGAGACAAGAATCGCATTTCCAGGTCTTTCTTGATCATGGATTTGAAGATGGTCCATTCAAATGGTATTTCCAAGTGTTTTTAGGATCTTTCTTTGACCTGCTATGTCTTTGCACCCAAGCTGGATCCAAACCCTAGAGAGGTCCTGTCCCTGGCTCATGGCCCACAGCAGGGGTGGAGGCACGTCCTGATACGACAACCTTCCTGGAGAAGCATCTCTGTGAGGATGGACCCAAGCACCGAGAGTTGTTTGAAAAGAGGTTGCCATTGCAAACTCTCCATACCGAATGAACATCTGGTGCCATCTCATTGTGTTTGGCCAGATGGGGCTGACGATGGTACATTGCTGACTTAGATTCTCCAGTGTGGGTGTCATGGAGCAGAACTCCAAAAGCCTTGTCAACCACCCTGGGAACCAGATCCTGGTGACTTCAAACTCTGCTTCAGATTGGAGCACAGACCAATGCCACGCAGTCTGGAGCAGAAGTCAGAGTTGGATGCCATTCCCATGGCTGACTCAACACCTTCAGGTGTCTTCCCTGCTAAATACTGGTGGGAACCAATTCCCACTCCACCCCCAAAAGCTGTACTATCAAGCTGGGAGGGAAAGGCTGGGAAAGACAAACTGTATCTCTTCCCAATGCACATGTAAGTTACAGGGTCCTGACCACACCATGGCCAGCCCAGGCTTATGGCTAGTCTTGTATGACTTGGAGATGCTTTTCTTATGCAGGCTGGTCTTGCATAAAGGATAGAGTTCTTGGAGTGGTAACTCGAAAAGTTACAGGGAATCCCTAGTGAGTAAGAAGGGAGGCCCAGGTAAGTGGGTCAAAACCTCTACCGTGCTGCAGAGCTGGAGGAACCTGCTCATGTGTTTCCTCTGTGCCATTTTATGGAGGGAGGAACAAAGAAACTGCCAAGTATTTTCTCTTCTATAAACTAGTGGCTGCAAGGAAGTTGAGTTAAGGAGACTTAACCTCAAATCTTCATTTCTGCATTTGCAAAATGGAAATAGTAAGTCCTGTCTTGCAGTATTGTTGGGGGGATTCTATGGGATTGATAGTTCAGTGAGCTAAGGCATGCAAGAGCATTTGAGATCTGTGCAAAGTCATTCTCCTCCAGCCCTGGGAATGGAGTATGGGGAAGGCATAGTTACATTCCTCTTTCAGGAGGGAAGACCTGGGAAATGAAAAGACTGGCTCAAATGGACATCCAGAATCAGGAATTCAGTTTAGAATGGGGTCTCGGTCATTTCAGGGAGCACCACCTGGCATATATAGGCATCATCCATGGTGAACTGTCCCCTTCCAGCATCTCTTGGCCATCTCTTCCCAGGGAGGGACCTCTTGGGGCAGGTGATGTCAGGGGGCAGGGCTGTCCCCCACCCTGGGCACCCTTACCTGCAAGGAAGCAGACCCGCCAGAGGCCTGAGTGCAGGGACATCTTGATCTCGGTGCTCTGGTTCTGGGGCACAATCACGCCCTCCTCCAGGTACAGCCAGTAGTCGGTGCTGACCGCGATACCCAGGAGGCCCAGGCCACAGACAGCAAAGACGCTGCTCAGCAGGGTCAGGGCCTTCCTCCCGCAGGCACTCATCTTCCTGGACTGTTGCTGGGCGGCCAGCTGCCACGCTCCCAGTAGCACGGAGTGGGCTCTGGGGCCAGGGAGAGTAGGTGAGCAGGTGGCAGTGCCCACGGCTGTGAGAAGACCGAGATGAGGAAAGAATAAAGTCAATCCCCCACCTGGCTCAATGGATGGGTAAAGACCACCAGGCAACCCCCGGGACACTAGGTCACCACGACAGAGGTGCAGCCCTCTCCCTCACCCTGCAGCAATTCAGAGCTTTCTTAGCATCCCCCCTTGCAGGACCCCCTTGTCCTCTCTGGGAGTCCCCTTGCTGGGTACTGCCATTCATTCATTCATTCATTCAACAACCCATTGTGTCTAGACATGGGAGATACAAAAATGAACATGACACTCTCCTTGCCATTGAAGGGTCCCCATCTAGAAGAACAAAGGCACCTCCAAAGCAATTAAATGCAGCCCACTGAGGACTCTAGTAGAGACCTGCCCGGGAAGTAGGAAGGATGGAGGAGAGAACTCTGCAGGGCGAGCTTCTCTGTGTTGAAAAGGATTCTGAGGCTCAGATACACTCTGTGAAAGAAGCCGGCTCCAGACAGGGAATGGGCAGCAGCCTTGGGAAGGAGGAGAGGAGCAGGGAAGACTTCTTGGAGGAAGGGGTCTTCCTCATGTGACTCGAATCAGTTGCAGGACTGGGTCAACACAAGTAAAGAAGCCACACCACAGTCCCAGTGCAACAGCCTCCTCAATCCACCTAATCAGAAATGGGCTGACTCTTGCCTGCCCAGCACACACTATTGGCAGGGGCCAGCTCTGAACGAGAAGAGAAGCTAAGTGTCTATGCAAGGTCAACCACAAGCCCCACCTGCTGATATCTGCCAGGGTCAGGCACTGGACTTGGAGCTAGAAAACAGTGGAGAGCAAGGCAGATGGATGCCGGCCCCCATGGAGCCCATAGCCAGCCTCAGGGCTTCTGTGCTCTGGCTGCAATCTAGAGCCCCCTAGGGAGTGTCTAAAAATCCCTGATTCCCTCGTGCCGCTCCAAGAGATTCTGATACAACTGGACTCAAGTAGGGCCTGGAACAATGGGTCTTTGCTACTCAAAGTATAGTTCATGGACCAGCCACATGGGCATCACCAGAGAGCTGGTTAGAAAAATAGACTCTCTGTCCTCTCTGACTCCCTAAATTAAAATCTGCATTTTAACAGGATCCAGGTGAGTTGTCCACGTACTAAATCTGAGAAGTGCTGTGCCAAGAAAACAGGTGATGGCATTGTAGTGTAGCAACTGCTATGATGGGAAAAGCCCAGGATGTGACAAAGGCCCAGGAGGGGTAATCCAGTGGGGCTGGAGGGGGAGGCAGAGCCATCTCTAGAAGAGGATGGAGTTTTGGGCAACTCAGAAAGGTGGTGTCACCCAAGCCAACCATGGCTGCAAGTTTGCTACCCTGTCGGCATCTTTCACTGGCCCCTTGCCATACTGCAAAGTCAGAACTTTGGAAATGGGATGTTAGTGATGTTAAGGAAAGAAGCGCAGTGGTGCTTTGGTGCAGTTCATCAATATCGGGGCTCCAGTGGCATCCTAGGGCCCCACCCCAGGGATGGTATCATGCCTCAGTTCAGTTGAGATCCAAGGCACAGGTGGGTATTGAGATGGCTGAAAAAGGACAGAAGCCAGATTTGTCTGCAGAGCCTGAGTTGACTGTAGGAGGAGAGGGGGAGAGATTACAGTCTCTTTGTGAGAAGGGGTCGGGGGTGCACGCTGGCCCTGATTCCACAGCGCCGACCCTGCCCTAGAAGTTGATCATGGGCAAGTTGATTGATCTACAGAGTGAGCCACACATTGGCTACCTGGAGGCATGCGTGTCTGTTTCCATATCTGCAAGGCTGGAGAGCACAGGGCTCTAAGCCACAGTGATCCTTCCTGTGTCGGCTTTGATAAAGGAGGGAGAAATGAAATGCCAAACAGCCCTCTCCACCCAGCCAAGTCATCTCCCTGCAGGCGGGTGGGCAGTGGAGCAGGACAGCTTGTATCCAGCACAGGTATCTAGTAAAGCACCTATAAACCCTGTGCTTGCAGCTGTGGAAGAGGTGACAGAATCAGAGGCGTGGCCACCTGCAGAGTTCACGAGCTGGAAAAATGGGAAACTATAGCATCCTGTTCTAACTGAGGGTGGGGAAGCGTCACAACAGTCAGAACCCAGGTCCTGAGGAAGAGGAGCCAACTCCTAGCAGAGGTCCAGGGTAAGGCTGCTGCTGATTGGTGGGAAGCAACAGTGACATCGTAATGAAAATATTGTTACATTAATAGTAGTTAGCCAAACACTGTCACTTACACTTGAAACTCGCACATTCCCAACATCTGCCAAAGGAAATGGAATTGAAACCCCAAGGATGGTTAGCAGGGGTAAGGGGAGCAGTGGAGAACAAAGCCTTGAACTTACACTCAGCCATGCCATAAAGATCCATGTAAAGCTGGGAGATTAACCTCTCTGCTATGGTTTGGATACAGTGGGTTTGTTTGTCTCCACCAAAGCTCATGTTGAAATTTGATCCTCTTTATGGCAGTGTTGGGAGGTGGGCCTGGTGTCATGAGATGCCTCAGGAATGGCTTGGAGCTGTTCTCAGGGTGGTGAGTTCTCACTCTCTCAAGACTAGATGAGTTTGAAGGAATGCATTAGTCCCCTGGAAGCTGAGTTGTTATAAAGCCTCGAGTTTCCTCCATTTCCTTCTTGCCCTTCTCTGCTGTATTGTGATGCCACACAAAAGCCCTTACCACTGGCCAGGGGTATGCCCTTGAACGTCTCAGCCTGCAGAACCAAGAGCTAAATAAACCCCTTTTCTGGGGTGATGGATGCAGCAAACCACCATGGCACATGCATACCTACGTAACAAACCTGCACATTCTGCACATGTACCCTAGAACTTAAAGTATGATAAATTTAAAATAAAAAATAAACCTCTCTTCTTTATAAATTATCCAGTCTCAGGTATTCTCTTATAGCAACACAGAACAAACGACGACACTCTCTGAAGCCTGTTTTTCTCCTGGATAACACAGAGGAAGAAACTAATAATGAAAGCTAAAGTATATTGAATGTTTGTCATTGTTAGGCACCCTATTAAGCAATTCACTCCCTATTTTAATCCCAACTATTCTATTACCATCCCCATTTTACAAGTGAGCAGAGAGGTTAAGAAACATGCACAAGAGCACTCAGCTGGCAAGTGGTGGTGCCTGCATTGAACCTTACCTTGCCCCACTCCCAAGCCCTTTCTCAAGGTTTGAATTCTCAAACTCCCACCCCCATCAGTTTATCCAATGGGTTCTATGGAGCAATAATTCCATTGGAATATTCCAGAAAAAGTGACTCTGGTTAAAAAGAAAAAAAACCCCAGCTTGTGAAGCACTGCACCTAGCCCTTAAAGAAGCATATTGCCCATTATGGTAAAGGCTTGAAAAGCCTGTTTAGCTTTGCTTATTTCAGTATTTTCCAAACTTACTTGAGAAAAAAAAAAATGACATCGTGTTCTACGAAACCCACTTTGGAAACCACACTGCCTGCCAGGAAGAATAACAAAATTGTTCACTCCACAAAATTGCTGGGGTGATTAAACACGACAGCAGATGTGACTGCTTTGAAAAAAAATCTAAAGCATGATCCTGGCATAAGGTATTCTTATTAACCAACAATGGACTAAGCCCCTGCATCTTGCAGAGAGGATGGATCAGAGCTTCCAAAGCATAACTGCTGTTGCCTGGTCGAAGCTGAGCAGCCAATCTTAATGTTAAGCTTGGCAGTGAGATGAAAAAGATTCATGTCTTGGAGATTTGGAAAGATGAAAGTGGAGAGGAGATTGGATCTTAATCTACAAAAGCAAGAAATAAGAGGCTGAAAGTGACCTTGTCTGCCAAACTCTATAGCAGCAGATCCTAACACCTGGAACACACCTAGGAAAACCAAACAGTTTCATCTATTTCCAGATTATGTGATAAATTTATGGAATGCCACCTGGGGTGAAAAGCAGCAATGTTGTTCATTACAAAATTATATCTATGCTTCTATTATGTAATCCTATTTATAAATAACATCATTGAGCATGGGTTAGCTCCCAGGCGCTGTGCAAAGCCCTTCATGTACAGGGTCTCACTGGGACCCCATGATAACCCCATGAGTAGGTGGGATTAGCCCCATTCTGTGGATGAAGAAACTAAGGGTTAGAGATGTGGAGTAGCCTACAGGAAATCACAGGTGAGAGGTAGACTGGTTTTAAACCAGGTCTAACTCCAAAGTCTATATTTGGACTACATCATCTCCCTACTGAAGAAATATGAGTTCAAAGTAGGTCACTCAGGAAATCTAGAAATGTATGAGACACAGTATTCAGAAATATTTCTTTGGAAGTGGCCAAGTGTCACATAAAGGCTTCTTGTTTGAAACTACAGGGCATATTGTTGGAAGTCATCCAGGCATTCTGGTAGCTTCTTGGAGGTACACAATAACTCAGGATTTCTAATTCTGAAACCCACCTTGTGGGGTGGTGGGACTAGTATTTCCTTCAAACCACACACAGGAAATCAAGATCCAGAGGGAAGTACCTGAGATTACCCAGGCAGTTACTTGGAAAGATAAAAATGTGCACCAGAAGTATTTTAGATGCTGACCTAATGCTTTTTTCTGTGTATTGTGCAGAAAATTATAACACAGAAAATGAAAGTTACCTGCACTTCCCCACTCTGAAATCACCATCAGTATTAACGTCTTAGTTCACTGCCTTTTAGTCTTTTCTCCTACGTAGTTGCACCTGTGCATACATATTCTCCCACCCAGTATCTTCAGCGGGGACAGGAGTGCCCTTGAAGACACCCTCATCTGGACCGGATCCTTGGCCCTTGTCCCAGCCTCTGCTTTTACATGGTTCCTTCTCTATCCCATGAATCTCATGTTCATTTGATTCTCCTTATAGGAGACGAGCCACTTTTCATAAGTTGCTACCACAAGAGAAAATGTTTACACTATAATAGGAAATGAATGAAGTTGAATGCAACACCACACATTTAACTTAAACTGAACTGTATACGAAATTCACGGACTGGAAAGAACCCAAAATGTTGATGATGGCTGCTTCCGGGTAATTAGGTTATGCATTTTTTAAAAAAATATTTCTCTGTGCTCAACAAAGCTTCTCAAAGAACCTGTATTGTTTCCAGAATCAGAAAAGAAAATTAAATAAAAGTTATCAATCTCCAATCACTGCCCTTAGTAAACAAAAGTGCAGGGCTCCAGCTAAACTCCTAGGCTAGAGATGCCAACATGCAGTCTCGTCTTTTGAAGACTGGCGCTTAGAAGCAGGCAGCCTTCTTGAGCTTTTTAAGATGATTACCCAGGCACCATTACCTCTAAGTATTAGCTTGTTAATTATCAGGAATTAACAGTCACCAGTTATCATCCATGAGTAGCAATTACAGAGAAATGTCTTGTGGAGATTAAATCATTAATGGCACAGTCCCCTGCTCAAGCCAATAATAAAAGGACTTGCAGTAAAGTGCTTAGGTGCCCAGAGGTAGGTGGGGTTACTGGAGCAAGTGAGAGGCCAGCTATCAACTACTGGGAGGAGGGATGGGGTGAACTGGAGAGGAGGAGGAAGAAAGCAGAAAGGGAGTCAAATGCAGACACCCTGTGATCTCAGTTTCCTGCTGGTCCAGAGAAAACTCACAGTGCTTTGATAAAGGGGCTAGGGTGTAGGGGTTCCTGACAAGGCTTTGCAGCCAGTGACAGGGGCTGCTCCTGGGAGCTCTTCCAGTGACTCATTGTCAGTGTGGCCAGTGTCCAGCAGGATGGGCTGGTGACCACGGAAAACCCCTCGTGCTTCTCTGGCCCTGCCTGCTTCCCACCATGCTGATCCCCATTATCTTCCTCGGTTGTGAAAAAATGACACAAAATATTTGACACTCCTCCTGTTGGGAAGTGGGGGCCCTGTCTCCTGTCCTTGAGGCTAGACAGCATTGTGACTGCTTTAGCAAATAAAGGACACAGAAGTGATGCTATGTGACTTTTTTTTTCTTTTTCTTTTTGAGATGGAGTGTTGCCCTGCTGCCCAGGCTAGAGGTGCGGTGGCATGATCTCCACTCACTCCAAACTCTGCCTCCCAGGTTCAAGCAATTTTCCTTCCTTAGCGTCCTAAGCAGCTGAGATGACAGGTGTCTACCACTATACCCGGCGAATTTTTGTATTTTTAAGTAGAGATGGAGTTTCATCATATCAACCAGGCTGGTCTTGAACTCCTGACCTCGGCCTCCCAAAGTACTGGGATTACAGGTGTGAGCCACCATGCTGGCACTATGTGACTTCTGCGGCTGGGTCATAAGAGGACCTGGCTCTCTCTGGAGCTTACTCAGGAAAAGCCAGCTTCATGTAAGAAACCTGACACCCTGGGACCACCATGCTGTAGAACAGGGTTTCTCTACCTCAGCCCTATGGACATTTGTGGCTGAATATTTCTCGGTTTCTGGGGGCTGTCCTGTGCATTGCAGGATGTTTTATAGCGTCCTTAGCCTCTATCCAGATGTTAGTAGCACTCTAGTTGTGACAGGCAAAAATGTCCCTTTGAGGGGAAAACCACCACTGGTTGAGAACCACTTGTTTAGAGGGTATGTGCAGGTGCTCTGCTTGCCAGCCCAACTATGCTTCCAGCCAATGGCCAGCATTAGCTGCCAGCCATGGGATTGGGCCATCTTGGATGGATATCCAGCCCAGTTGAGCCTTCGGATAACTGCAGCCCCAGCCAACATCTGACTGCACCTGCATGAGAAACTCCATGTAAAAACTGCCTAGTTAAGCACTTCCCAGATTCCACACCCACAAAATCATAAGTGCAATAAAACAGTTGTTTTATACCATTATGTTTCAAGGTAATTTGATATACAAAAGAAGTTGCCAAAATAATTACTCACTTATTTAGCTCCTTCTCACTACCTAGATGTGATATAAATTTCAGGCATGGCCTTGTCCAGAATATGACAGGGAGGGAGGGCCTGAGGGTCATAGTTTAGTCCCTGGAGTTTACAGCTACCTGGGGGAGTGAATGGCACATGGAAGTAGGCAAATCTGAGACTTCATGCTGCTCTCCCATGTACCATCCTGGGCCAGTCACATGGCCACTCTGAACCTCAGTCTCTTTATCTGTAAAACAGGGGTAACTTCATAAGAGTTATTGTGAAGACTTATGAGACTTATCAAGTAAGTCTGGGCTAACTTTGTGCCATCTCAGTACAATGCTGAAATCAAGAGTGTAGCACAAGGTGGCCAGGTGAGGTGGCTCACACCTGTAATCTCAGCACTTTGGGAGGCCGAGGCAGGGAAATCACTTGAGATCAGGAGTTCAAGACCTGCCTGGCCAACATGGTGAAACCATGTTTCTACTAAAAACACAAAAATTAGCCAGGCATGGTGGCACATGGCACATGCCTGTAATTTCAGCTAACTGGGGAGGCTGAGGCAAGAGAATTGTTTGAACCAAGAAGGTGGAGGTTGCAATGAGCCAAGTTCACACCACTGCACTCTAGCCTGGGAGACAGAGCGAGACTCCATCTAACAAACAAACAAAAAATACCCAGGAATAAATTACGGTTCTGTCCTTTAGGAACCATGCAAAAACCAAAAAACCAAAGCCATAAAAACCCTAGAAGAAAATATAGTCAATACCATTCAGGACACAGGCATGGGCAAAGATTTTATGAAATCATCAAAAGCAATTACAACAAAAGCAAAAATTGACAAATGAGATCTAATTAAGCTAAAGAGCTTCTGCACAGCAAAAGAAACTATCATCAGAGTGAACAGCCTACAGAATGGGAGAAAGTTCTTGCAATCTACCCATCTGACAAAGGTCTATATCCAGAATTTACAAGGAAGTTAAACAAATTTACAAGAAAAAAAACAACCCCATAAAAAAGCAGGCAAAGGACATGAACGGACACTTCGCAAAAGAAGACATTTATGTGGCCAAAAAACATGAAAAAAGCTCAACATCACTGATCACTAGAGAAATGCAAATGAAAACCACAATGAGATATCATCTTATGTCAGAATGGAGATTATTAAAAAGTCAAGAAACAACAGATGTTGGTCAAGGCTGTATAGAAATAGGAATGCTTTCACACTGTTGGTGGGAATGTAAATTAGTTCAACAATTGTGGAAGACAGTGTGAATATTCCTCAAGGATCTACAACCAGAAATACCATTTGACCCAACAATCCCATTACTGAGTATGCACTCAAAGGAATATAAATCATTCTATTATAAAGACACATGCACACGTATGTTTACTGCAGCACTATTTACAATAGCAAAGACATGAAATCAACCCAAATGCCCACAATGATCGACTGGATAAAGAAAATGTGGTACATATACACCATGGAATACTATGCAGCCATAAAAAGGAATTAGAGTATGTCCTTTGTGGGGACATGGGTGAAGCTGAAAGCCATTATCCTCAGCAAACTAACACAGGAACAGAAAACCAAATACTGCATATTCTCACTCGTAAGTGGGAGCTGAACAATGAGAACACATGGACACAGGGAGGGGAATAACACACACCAGGTCCTGTGGGGGGTCGGGGGAGGGAGAACATCAAGACAAATAGCTAATGCATGCAGGGCTTAATATCTACATTATAGGTTGATAGGTGCGGCAAACAACCATGACACACGTTTACCTATGTAACTTGCAAACCTTGCACATGTATACCTGAACTTAAAATAAAATTTAAATATAAAATAAAATGGAAGGTAAGGTGTGGTGGAATGCTATAATCCCAGTGTTTTGGGAGGCTGAAGCAAGAAGATTGCTTGAGCTCAGGAGTTCGAGGTTATGCTATGATTGTACCACGATTGAGCCACTGCACTCCAGCCTGGGCAACAGAGCAAGACCCTGTCAAAAATAATAATAAAGGGACCATGCTGTACATACCCTCCATAGTGGGGCCTAGTTTTATTTTACTTAATAGCATTGACATTTTCTGCACTGTTGTTAGTAGCTGGAGAATATATATGGTCTCTGATTTGCATATACCAAAACCGATGTAGCCATTTCTCCACTCTAGAATTTTTAGGTTGTTTCCAAAATTTTCTCTATTGTAATCAACAATAAATAACCATACTTTCAGCTAAATATCTGTGGGCATCTGCAAGAATTTTCTCAGGATAAATTCTGCAGGTAGAATTGTTTCAGTATTCTTAGAAATTTTGTCAGACTTGATTTGAAAGATTTCAAAAGTATTTTTGCTCCTGATGCCTGAAGTACAACAAATGTCTCACTACATGGACACAGAGAAGTTGAAACAACCCCACACCAGAAGAGTCACTATTTCTACTGAGAATTTAGAACTCGGGCTCTGCTTGGCTCTGATTGATTGCTGTGTCTACATGATTTGCTAGACTGAGACTTCTATACTATTGATGATACTCCAGAAAATTCCAGGACTCCTATGTAAAGGAGAAAGTCTTACATCAGTGATTTGAAACTTTCTGGGGTGCATCATCACCACCTGAGCAACACTGTAAACATACGGATGCCCAAACCAAAACCAGCTGAAAAGAAACATAAGAAATAACACAAGTGTTGAGGTAAAAGGCTGTACACAAAAATAACATTAAAAAATAAACAGCTACACAAACAGTAGCCAATTGGAAAATGTAATGCATTAAATAAATCACACTTATGTAGTAACAGAATGGTAAACTATTGAAAATAAACTAAGTAAGTTATATGCTGGTGCTACATAAAGAAAGCCTTAAAACTACTGTTGAACAACCAAGGCACAGTGGCTCATGCCTGTAATCTCAACGCTTGGGAGGCTGAGGCAGGAGAATTGCTTGAGCTGAGGAATTCAAGACCAGCCTGGGCAACAGAGTGAGACCTCACCTTAAAAATACATATTGATGAACATAAAACAAGACTGATATATAAAAATCACATTTAAAAATAGGAACACAATGTTATGGAAATATCACTCTTCTTTAATCTATGAATACAGTGCAATGAGCTTGGTTTAGAAAATGACACGTGGTTCTGGGGTTAGTCTAAAGGATGTATTTTAGAATAACCAGGATGTTTCTTTTAAAGATGAAGATAAATGAGTGGGAACTACCAGCTATTTATGCCTGTTGTGCAGCTACAAAAATTAAAACAGTTTGATGCTGATGAAAAAATAAATCAATCAATGGAAATAAAGAGTTCAGACTTCCATTTCTGGCTATAATGAACTAGCTTATGTAGCATTGGACCAACCTTCTTGCCGAAAACAACTGAAACAGGTGGATAAAATCTCTTTGAAGACATTGGAGAGCAATCAAGGAAACCAATATTTTAGAGGTCAATTACTGAGGATAAAGGAAACGTGTTGAGATAAACCTTACATTTTGTACAACCTTTGCACTTGAAGTATGTGCCAGTTCACATAGAATGTGAGTCTGAGAGGCAGAAGAAAAGGTCGTGCAGATGGTACAGCAATCTTACGATGTTATGGACTCAACATTGGAGTTTAGAGGTTTCCAAGGAGGATTGGTCTGGTAAATAGCTCAATCTTTCAAATAGGGTGCTGGGAAGGCTCCTGCTCTAGGTGAACAAGTAATAGATCAGCCTTCACAAATATTAAAACCCATCTTCAAATAAGGTCAATTCATGACTGGACATAGGCAACCTTCTTCTATTTAACAGACTGCCAGAAGCAAAAGTGAATCCTACCGTGGGGAGGATGACAATGCCAAAAACTTCTATCATGTTCCACACAGATGTCTAGCATTCAATCAAAAGTTACCAGACATATCAAGAAGCTGGACTAAGACTAAAAATGAAACATCAGACACAGGAATGACGAATGCCGGAACATAACATAAAAACACCTTTAATATGTTTAAAGAAAGTAATCATCCACTTAGAATTTCCTATCCAGTAACAATATCCCTCAACATTGAAGGCAACATAGAAGTATTTTCAGACAAACAAAAATGGATAAAAGTTGTCATCAGCAGACTTGAATCAAAAAAATTATTAAACAGATTCTTCAGGCAGAATAATTCAGCACTGAAGCATAGAAATGCAGAAGAGAAAAGGAGCAATGAAAAGAGCAATTATGTGGATAAATCTCAATGAACAGTGAGTGTAGGCTGGGGGTGGTGGCTCACATCTGTAATCCCAGCACTTTGGGAGACTGAGACGGACAGATCACCTGAGGTCAGGAGTTCAAGATCAGCCTGGCCAATGTGGTGAAACCCGTCTCTACTAAAAATACAAAAAAAATTAGCTGGGTGTGGTGATGCACACCTGTAATTTCAGCTACTCAGAAGGCTGAGGCAGGAGAATTGCTTGAACCCAGGAGGTGGAGGTTGCAGTGAGCCAAGATCACCCCACTGCACTCTAGCCTGGGTTACAGAATACCCCATCTCAAAAAAAACAAAAAACAAAAAAACAAAAAAAAACCCAGTGAGTGTAAAAAGGAATGATAATACTATCTTGTGGGTTTAAACTATGTATAGAATGACTCTGAAGTTAATGTGTCTTTTGTTCTCTAATTTTAAGGCGTTCTCTTTGTCGAACTGAATGATGATAGACACATAACTTATCAAAACTTGTTGGGTAAAGCCAAGTTAGCTTATGAGGAAAATTATAACCTTAAGAACATATATTAGGGAATAAAAGGGGGCTAAAAGTAAACTATCTAACTACCTATCCCAAGAAAGTGGAAAAAGAATGCAAATAAACCCCACTATAGGAGAAAGGAACTAATAAGACAGCAGAAATTAATGAATAAAAACAAACATACGATATCCACCAGTAGAACTGGTAAACCCCTTGCAAGAGAGACACACACACAGAGAGAGAGAATATGCAGGCAGACAATATAAGACATAGCATTCTCATATACTCTTGGTAGGAGTGAGCGTACATGTCTATTTGGTGGCATCCACCAAAATTAAACATGTAATTATTCCATGACCTAGTCATTCCATAGCTAGGAATGTACTCTGTGGCTATATTGACAAAACTATGCCAAGATGCATGTGAAAGCATATCTCTGGTGCTTCAGTGACCAATGCTGGGGAGGGGGACAGGCAATGCTGGTTAAATAAATTAGGATTCAACCTATAATAGAATATTCTGTAACTATTACATATGAGGAAGTTCCATGTGCTCAGTGGGGAAAGTGTAGTATTCTTGGGTAAAAAAGTAATCATATATACTATATAAGCATTTTGTATATTACATATATGTGTACACTCTCACATATGCATGTGTGTGCACACACACATACATATATACAGAAAGAGAGAGAGAGAGATCTCTAAGGCAGCTTGGAAGTGACAGTTTGGATTCATAGCTAGGTGTGTATAGCCCCCAAGCCCAGACTCTATTCACTTCTCCCCAGCACCTATAACTATGGAGAGATGGAGACCAGATTTCTTTTCCATTTAATCCATAAATTTTAAAAGTTCTGCTTTTTTTTTTTTTTTAACAACATAGAGATGAGTTATTGAGCAAATATTTCTGCTTCTTGGAGCTTTCTGCTCCTGTGACTAATGACTCAAATCACTCCCAAGCGCCCCATCAGCCATGCCCTGCAGGTACAACCCGACTGTCTGCCATGCCAAGTCTCAACTTGGCCATGGGCCACACCAGGGACCCCAGCAGCAGGAGAGACACACCCACCCAAAGAGCAGCCCCAAGATGCAGGGAGCCACCAACCAACTCCCACCGCACCAGAAACTGATTTTTATTTTGCAGCATTTGCAGAAACGAAAACACCCATTAGAAAAGGCAGGATTGCATGCTTTCTTCTTCCTTTAGATTCCACTTAAACATAGTGGCAATGGAGGGTGCAAACTACATAATTCAGTGACATGAAGTCTTAACTGTTGGAAATTAGGAGCCTGCTCACGCCACTACCTCCTGCCACTCACACCTCCGGCAGCTCCAGCTGAGCACCAGGGCTCACTGCCCCCGCGGCTACCGGGTGCAATAAGAGCCAGCGAGAAATGGAAAACAACTTGGTACCCTGTGTGTTAATATGTGTAGACAGAAACAATGTTCAGACTTGATCTAATTCTAGTGACACTGGTCATTTATCAGACCCAGGCTTCAGAAGCCTGCAAAGAAGCCAGGCCAGGGCTTTTCCCCCGCTCCTTGGCCTCCCTCCCCAACATATGTCTGCACCCCATTACAGCAGGATGACATTTATTGGACCAGGACCACGTGCCAGACACTGTTCTAGCAATTTATGCATATGAACTCACACAATCTCCCAACAACGCTTTACGGAAGGCACTGTGATTAAAACAGGGAGAACAATGGCATCTTCTTTAAAGAGTTATGAGGTAACACATGTAACAAGCTTAAAATAGAGACCCTAGCCTGGCGCATGGTAAGTGCACGTAGGTATTCTTTTAAAAAATAATTTGTTACATTAATGTTTTAATTAATTATTCGGGGTCTCTTCATTTCTTCCTGTGCATGTGAGTTACCACTTGATGTCATTTCCTTGCTTTAATACAGCCTGGTTCCTCCTTCCCCCACCTCCTTTGTGCTGTTATTGGCAAATATATTACAATTCTACATGTGATAAGTTCAACAATTCAATTATATACATATTGTTTTATACAATGGCTTTTCATATGTGTCAAGAGAAGAAATATGCAATTATACTTCTGTTGTGTGTGTGCATGCGCACAATATATAAAATGCTTACGTAGTAGATATGATTACTTTTTTTTTTTTAAGATGCAGTCTTGCTCTGTTGCCCAGGCTGGAGTGCAATGGCACAATCTTGGCTCACCACAACCTCCGCCTCTTGGCTTCAAGCAATTCTCTGCCTCAGCCCTCCAAGTAGCTGGGATTACAGGCACCCGCCTCCATGCCCAGCTAATTTTTGTATTTTTAGGAGAGACGGGGTTTAATCATCTTGGCCAGGCTGCTCTTGAACTCCTGACCTCATGATCCACCTGCTTCAGCCTCCCCAAGTGTTGGGATTAAAGGCGTGAGCCACCATACCCAGCCTATTACTTTTTACCCAATTATCTACATCAGAGTTCTCTGATTTGGCTTCCCTGGGCCACACTGGAAGAAGAACTGTCTTGTGCCACACATAAAGTACGCTAACACTAACGATAGCTGATGAGCAAAAAAAAAATAAATAAATAAAATAAATCACAAAAAAGTCTTATAATGTTTTAAGAAAGTTTACGAATCTGTGTCGGGCTGCATTCAAAGTTGTCCTGGGCCACATGCAGCCAGTGGGTCACGAGTTGGACAAGCTTGATCTACATAATTATCTTTACTGGTGCTCTTTGTTTTTTATGGGAATTCAAATTAATGTCTGATGTCACCTGTTTTCAGCCTGAATAACTTCTTTTAGCATTTTTTTTTTTGTCAAGTGGCTTTTCTAGCAATAAATTCTCTCAGTTTTTGTTTATCTTGGGTATTTTCATTCCATCTTCACTTTTGGAGGATAGTTTTCTTGGTATAAGATTTTTGGCTGACAGTATTTTTTTCTTCTTCCAGCACTTTAAATAGATGGACCCACTGCCTTCTTGACTCCAGCATGTTTGATGAGAAGTCAGCTCTTACTCTTATGGAGGAGTTCCCTTGCGTGTGATGAATCACATTTCTCTCTGTGCTTTCAAGATTTTATCTTTGTCTTTTGACATTTTAACTATGATGTGTCTGGGTGTAGCATAGTTCATCTTCATCAAGATTACTGTCCCCACTTTACAGATAAGGGGGTTGGGACACAGAATGGTAAAGCTATTTGCCCAAGGTCACCCAGCTAGAAAGTGGGGGAGGTGGGATTTGAACCCAGCAATCTAGCCCCCTTATCTGGTATACTTAACTGTTTCTCATTCACCTCTCAGCCTAGTTCTCGTGGGGACTGCATAGGTAAGCTTGGATAGGATGCTTAGTTCACCACCTTGAAAACACTCACTTCTGAAAAACAGAGAGTTCTGAATGGCAAATGGAAACTCTGACCTGATTTTTCTCAACATTATCAGCTTCTTGTCTAAGATAAGTGAGCTAAAGATACAGGTCCTTTACTCCTGGGCCTTTACATCATGTGGGTAGATGGACGAACCAGGTATTTTCCTTATAAAATAGTGATTATGGAGGAGAAGGAAGAGGGGAGAAGGGAGAGGGTGGGGAAGAAGAGAAGAGGGGAAGGGGGAGGAGGAGGAGGAAGGAGAGGGGAGAAAGCAACTGAGTGTTTCTTGCTGGACACTGAGTTATTCTTGATCTGCCCAGCTCTCTCCATGATTAGAGCTAGTATTTCTGTTTCAAGAGAAAATTTATTTTTCTGCTGATTCTTCCTTTTGGGTTGAAGGGAGGAAGGAGGGATTGGAGAAGCCTGGGGAGGGAAGCCAATCTGCCTTTAGAGAAGCTCCCTAGAATGCACTTGGAGCCAGCCTCAGTGCTGTGCAGAAGACACGCCGCTCAAGAGAAACACTGCACTGCCCGAGGGAGATTCTTACAAGACAACCAAATATGGCCCTGCCAGGTTATGAAGCACTGTGATGCGCTTCTATAAATACCTCTTCCTGGCATCGTTTTCCTGCCTCCAGCAGATTTTACTGTAAACCGGGATTCTACTGATATGTAGGACACGTACCCAAACCTCTCCTTCCCTCCACCACCCTCTGTCCCTCCCCTTCTCCCCCACAAGCCCTGACTCAAACAGAGGAACTAGACAGGTTGCCGAGGGTCCAGACATGACACCCATAAGCCCCGAATTCTAGCCCCCCAGACATGAGTACAGAAAGAAAAATGATGGACCAGCCACTTCAGGGTGAGGATCTTGAAGGAGAGAAAACACTTTAGGATGGATGATGTATTTCTTGGAGGAGTCAGTTCTCAGCTTGGTGTTTTCTCTGCCTTGGTGACTTCAGATGAAATGGCGTTTGAGCCCACCTGAGAGCCCCATTGCCTGGGTTGGAACATGTCCCTATGAGTGAGGAAGCTTAGAGTCACATGGGAGCCACAGCAAAGGGCATCGCTTCTCATGGTCCTGAAAGGTGGCCCTCGGAGGGTCCAGTTGCTGTCACCACAAAGTTGTGCCTTGGCAGATGCCTGGTGACTCTTGAGAGATGAATTCAAGGTGCTCACAATGTTTTGTTTTTTTTTGTTTTTGAGATAGAGTCTCACTCTGTCACCCAGGCTGAAGTGCAGTGGCATGATCTTGGCTCACTGCAACCTCTGCCTCCCTGGTTCAAGTGATTCTCCTGCCTCAGCCTCCTGAGTAGCTGGGATTACAGGTGAGTGCCACCACAACCGGCTTTTTTGTATTTTTAGTAAAGATGGGGTTTCACCATGTTATCCAGGATGGTGTTGATCTCCTGACCTCGTAATTTGCCCACCTCGGCCTCCTAAAGTGCTGGGATTACAGGTGTGAGCCACCGGACCCAGCCTCACAATGTTCTTTAAAGAGAGGTTACTATCTCCTGACTGGATGGCAGAATAAGAAGCCTGGGGAGGGACCCCACTGCCAGATTGGAGGGGGAGATTTCAGTCTTCACGGGACCCCTGGGAGACAGTTGGTGAGAAGGTGGGAGGAGGCAGGGGGCTGCAGCTTGTGCTGTTTCTCAGCCAGCAATGAGCCGCTGGGCATCGGAGAGCACTGGTCTGGAAAAAGCAGCACAAGGCAGGACAGGCATTAACCTCAGTCTGGCTTGCGCCACCGCTCCTGCTTGCTGCTCAGCTGGAGATCCCAATGAGCAGATGCAGAGGTGCTGGAGAGGGCGTGGAAGGTGGGGGAGCCCCTAGTCCTGCCAGTTGTGGAGCTGGGGCCATCGGGAAGCCCGCTTAGCCACTCAGAGTCTCATCAATAATACAGGAACGACTGTCTGTCTGCAGAGCTGCTATGAGGAGGTAGGCCATGGACTGTCATCGAATGGCCACCTTCACTCCCAGATCCAAAAAGGAGACAAGGCTGACCAGGCTGGCAGAGCCCAGGGTGGAAAATACTGGGCCTCAGAAGATGGTGTTCATGGGTTGGGACCAATAGGTAGGGAAGCTTGTGTGCATCTCAGCCTAAAACCAGCCTTGTTCACTGCCTCTAGGTGAAGGAGGCAGAGATTTGGGATGGGCCAGGCAAGTGCAGGGTGTTGCAAGGCCAGAAAGCCCAGAAAGCCCAGAACCTCCTAGAAGCTGCTAGAGAGGAAAGTGTCTGCTTTCCAAGAAGTCAGGTAAGGAACTGAGAGGAGAAAAGGCATGGCGTGCCCATGACCTCTCCCAGGAGCCCACACCCAGACAGGATTGGACCAACCCCAAACCCATGTGTCAGTGGTCCTTAATCCCTGCTGCCCATCAGGTCACCTGGGGGGATTTAAAATAATCCCAATGCTGAGTTGCTTCTGAGACCAACTATATGTGACCTTCTGGGGGTGGGGTGTTGTGGGCTGGGACCAGACTTTAGTATTTTTTAAAACTCTCAGGCGATTCTAACATGCAGCCAAAGCTAAGAGCCACTAGCCAACATGGGGTCCCTCATGGGCCTGTAGATACACAGACCACGCACTTGTGATTTGATTTTGGTTTACTCTGCACTAGAGCTGAGCTGCCCAATATGGCAGCACTGGAAACGTGGTAAGACCAAAGTGAGAATGCAGTGTGAAAATACACCCCAGATTTCTAAGACGTAGTATGCATAAAGAATATAAACTATCTCCATGATTTTAAAAATGTTGATTATATGTTGAAATGGTATATTGGGCTAAATCAAATGTTAACATTAATTTAAACTGTGTCTTTACACTTTTTTAAAGTGGCTATAAAAAACTTTCAGTTCCATCATGCAGCTTGCATTGCATTTTTATTGGACAGTGCTGGTGTTCGGATCGGCCAGTTTAGAAACGTGTTCTCAGGCCAGGCAAGGTGGCTCATGCCTATAATCCCAGTACTTTGGGAGGCCATGGTGGGAGGATTGCTTGAGGTCTGGAGTTCAAGACTAGCCTGGGTAATATAGTGAGATCTCATCTCTACAAAAAATTTAAAAATCAGCCTATGCAATTGTAGTCCCAGCTACTTGGGATGCTGGGTAGGAGGATCCCCTGAGACCACAGGGAGGCAGAGGCTGTAGCGTCACTGCACTCCAGCCTGGGAGTGAGATCTTATCTCAAAAAAAAAAAAAAAAAAAAAAAGGAAAGAAAAAGAAAATTTAAAAATTGAAATGAAATTAAAATGTGTTCTCTGTAGTTCTATTGATAATTTTATCTGTTTTTGATTATTTTCTATAAAATTTCACTTCATGATTCCACTTATATAACATTCTTGCAATTACAAAAATAAATAGAGATCACATTAGTGGTTGTTAGGGTCAGGGACAGAGAGGGGAGAGAGGAAGAGGCCAGTGTGGCTATAAAAGGGCAACACAAGGCTGGGTGTGGGGACTCACACCTGTTAATCCCAGCTCTTTGGGAGGCCAAGGCAGGTGGATCATCTGAGGTCAGGAGTTTGAGACTAGCCAGGCCAACATGGTGAAACCTTATCTCTATTAAAAATATAAAAAAGTATCCTGGCATGGTGGCACGCACCTATAATCCCAGCTATTCAGGTGGCTAAAACAGGAGACTCACTTGAACCTGGGAGGCAGAGGTTGCAGTGAGCCAAGATCACACCACTGCACCCCAGCCTAGGTGACAGAGTGAGACTCCATCTCAAAAATAAAAAATAAAGAAAAAGAAAAAAAGGGCAACAAAAGGGATCCTCATTATGACAGAAATATTTTATATTCTTGACTATATTAATGTCAGCATCCTGGTTACCAGGATACCCTATACAGTATCCTCTTGTACTGTAAGTTTGCAAGATGTTGCCATTGGGTGGAACTGGGTAAAAACTACATTGAGTCTCTCGGCATATTTCCTACAATTCCATAATCTCAATATCTCAAAATCAAAAATTTAATGATTTAAAAATTTTCACCTCTGAAACAATAACTTCCATTCTTTGCTGGCAGGAGCATAAAAGTAGTTAAATCTTTTGGAAAGTAATTTGGTTGAGTGTTTAGAATTTTCATTTCTCTTGGTTCCAGTGATTCTACCTCTGGGAATTGCTACTAAAAAAATACATATGTAAGTACAAAATACACAAAAATGTTGATTAACTGTTGTTGATAGTAGCACAATGCTCAAAGCCACGAACATGCCTTTCCGCAAAGAAGAGTTATAGAAACTATGGTTTATCCACTCAAGGGACTATTACATAGTCATTGATGGAAAATGTGGTAAGGCCATGTTAAATGACAACAACAACAAAATGGTGAGATACATAGCATCAATAGTTTGTTTGCTAATTCCTAAAAAAAGAATCTTTTAAAATGTGGGATGATGGATGTAAAAATATTAATAATAGTTGCTTTGATAATAGGATTATGGATGAATGTATTTATTCTGTCTACTTTAGTTTCTTTTCCCCGATTTTGTTTAATACATATTCATGGTCAGGCACAGTGGCTCATGCATGTGATCCCAGTACTTTGGGAGGCCAAGGAGGGTGGATCACCTGAGGCCAGGAGTTTCAGACCAGCCTGACCAACATGGTGAAACCCCGTCTCTACTAAAAGAACAAAAATTAGCCAGGCATGATGGTGCATGCCTGTAGTCCTAGCTACTTGGTAGGCTGAGGCAGGAGAATTGCTTGAACTCTGGAGGCAGAGGTTGCAGTGAACTGGGATCATGCCACTGCACTCCAGCCTGGGCAACAAGGTGAGACTCTGTCTAAAAAAAAAAAAAAAAATCTGCACAACTTTTTAATTTAATGACATAATGATCATTCCTCATTTTAAAATTAAGGAGCTTCCTGGAGCTGTCTTCCTGCAGCTAAGGGGCAATGCCTGGCCAGGGAAGAGAGCAGGTAGCTGACTCGCCCCCCATTGGCTGAACACAGTGGTGCTACCTGGAGTCCTTACAAGCCTGAAGGCACAGCCAGAACAGAGCTCCTGGGCTTCGGGACAATTAAGGGCAGATTTAGGGTTCCCATCCCTGCTGCAAAGGCACTCAGAGAATCACTGCCTGTTAAGAGAGTAGAAAAAAAGAATCGGAAACATTATAGCCTATGTGAACTCTGACGAGACACTCGAGCTTTCTGAGTCTCATTCAGTAAAGATATTAAACGGTGGCAATAACATGATCCCTGTATTGGGGGGTGCTTGAGGGATGAAATGGGAACACAGCCACCTAGGAGACAGGCTTTATTTTGCTAGGCAATGCCGATTGTTTTTAAATCCTGTTCTACCACCTGCAGTATGTAAGAATTCTCATGGCTTCATATCCTCAGCAATATTTGGTATTGCCACATTTCTTAATTGTTATCAATCATAGTGAGAATAAAATGATACTTGCATTTCTATGATTGTCAGTGATATAGAGTATCTTTTTATGTTTGGTCATTTTTCTCTTCCCTTTTCTGTGAAATGCCTGTTCATGTCTTTTTCCCATTTTTTTTTTCTATTGGGTCCTCATCTTCTTTCTTATTCATGTATAGGAGTACTTAAGGTATTCTGTATATTTTGCCATATGTATGTGCTGAAAGGTTGTGCACACTCTGCAGCTTTCCTTTTCACTTTTTAATGGTAACATTTGAGACGTTCTTAAATTTAAATTTAATGTATTGTACTATCATTGATTTACATATGTTGATCTTGTATCTAGCAACTTTCCTACATCAGGTTTATTTGGATTTTCTATGAGGATGAGCATATAGTCTGTGAATATTGACAGTTTTGTAGTTTTTCTTTGTTTTTTTCTTGCCTTGGTGCACTGTCTAGGGACTCTATGACATAGAAGTGGTGATAGTGATATTCTTGTCTAACTTGAAATAGAATGATTCTAACATTTTACTATTATATATGATATTTGTTGAAAATACAGCTTATCAAGGTAAGGAAGTTCTCTGTTAGTTTGCTAAGACATTTTGTTTTCATTTGTTTTATAATTATATTGATTTTTACCATATGTTTTTCTGCATTTATTGAAATAATGTGTTTATTTCCCACTTTTATCAATGAAGTAAATTCTAGTTAACAGATTTTGTAATGTTAAACCACTTTTGCATTACTGGCACGTAGCTTGCTTTTGTTGTCTTACATATATATTCTTAAATACAATTGGTTTACTATTTGTGTTTATATGAATATGTAAGGTCGATCTATAATTTTCCTACTGCTCTGTTTAGTTTCATCATCAAAATTAGAGTTGAACCACAATGATATATGATTACACACATACTGGAACAGCTAAAATGAAAAAGATTGGCAATACTAAATATTGGTGAAGATTTGGAGAAACGGCAGCTCTCGTATGTTGCTGGTAGGAATGCGAAATAATACAACTGCTTTGGAAAGCAGTTTTGCAGCTTTTTATAAAGTTAAACATCCACTTGCCACACAACCAGAAATTTCACTCATAGGTGAGATTCCTAGAAAAATGAAAACTTATGGTTGCTTAAAGACTTACACCTGAGCACAACTTGATTCATATAGTCCCAAACTAGAAACAACCTCAATGTCCAAAACTGGTGAATAGATAAACAAACTATGGTATGTAGAATACTACTTAACAATACAAAGGAATAAACTACTCATGTATACAACTACATGGGTGATATCTTAAAAGCATTATGCTAAGTGAAAGATTCCAGACACAGCTGGGCATGGTTGCTCACACCTGTAATCCCAGCATTTTGGGAGGTCAAGGTGAGAGGATTGCTTGAGCCCAGGAGTTTGAGATAAGCCTAGGCAAGATGGTGAGAGGGAAGGAGGGAAGGAGGGAAGGGAGGAAGGGAAGAAGGGAAGAAGGGAAGAAGGGAAGAAGGGAAGAGGAAGGGGAAGGGAAGAAGGGAAGGGAGAAGGGAAGGGCAGGGGGAAGGGAAGGGCAGGGGAAACGGAAGGGAAGGGAAGGAAGAGGGGAGGGGAAGGGAGAGGGGAAGGGAAGGGGGCGTACAAACGGTAGGGCGGGTGGAAGGAACGGAAGGCGGAGGCTAAGGACAATGGGAAGTAACAGTCAGGG
>CAUYLG010023076.1:0-42036 GCA_963573385.1 Cacajao melanocephalus
AACAGAAAGAAAAGAGTAGTGGTAAAGAGCTTGGACTCTTGAGCCAGACTGCCTGGGTTAGAATCAGGCCTCTGCCACTGTATTACCTGGATCAAGTATTAGTTTGTGTGGCTCAGTTTACTCATCTGTAAAATGGCAATAGAAGCTACCTGCCTCATGGGACTGTCAGACTTTAATAATATATGTAAAGCATTTAGACCACTGCCTAGCATATAGTATTATCTGAAAGTATTAACATTTATCTCTACTACAGTCCAGATACGCTTCTTTGTGATATTTCTCTATTCCGCTTGGACTCTTTTCAGTTCAACCTGCTTCTAAAATTTCCATACCAAGAAACAATTACAATGTTAAGAATTTTATTTCTTAAATTCATCTTGGCTAGGCAAAACAAATTCTCTTTTATGTCCTAGCAGTTATTAACATTTCACTAAATATAAGCGCAAGCATTTAAAGTACAGGAGTAATGGAACAAATGCCAAGCCAAAGCAGGCTATCTATCAGAACATATACATGACACACCCCTGTTTAAAAAAAAAAAAAGGGAGGAATAATATGGTCATATGGATATTTATTTGTCTATGTGTCAAATGGCTCTGAAAAGTTTCACAGCGGCCTACTGACAGGGAGAACTGTCTGTTTGGGGGAAGGGAAGGGAAGACTTTTCACTGTACATGCCTTGTTATCTTTCAAACCTGAAGCAGCAAATGCATTACCTAGATAAGATTTAATTTTTAAAATGGGGGTAAAGAGGTGATTCTAAATAAGTACTCTGGAAGCCAGGTATCAAGTCTCAATTTGCTACTACCTGTGTTATCTTGGGCAAGTCGCTTAACCTCTGAGTCTCAAACAAAGCAAGGAGCAATACATACTTCTAGGTTCTATTTTTTATTTTTATTTTTTTGAGGCAGAGTTTCGCTCTTGATGTGCCAGCTGGAGTGCAATGGTGCTATCTCAGCTCACTGCAGCCTTCACCTCCTGGGTTGAAGTGATTCTCTTGCCTCAGTCTCCCAAGTAGCTATTACAGGCACCCACCACCATGCCTGGCTTTTTTTTTTTTTGGAGATGGAGTTTTGCTTGTTGCCCAAGCTGGAGTGCAGTGGTGTGACCTCGGCTCACTGCAAACTCCGCCTCCAGGGTTGAAGTGATTCTCCTGCCTCAGCCTCAGGAGTAGCTGGGATTACAGGCGCACACCACCACACCCGGCTATTTTTTTTTTTATTTTTAGTAGAAATGCAGTTTCACCATGTTAGTCAGGCTGGTCTCAAACTCCTGGCCTCAGGTGATCTGCCCACCTCAGCCTCTCAAAGTGCTGAGATTACAGATGTGAACCACAACACCTGGCTCTAGGTTCTATTCTAAAAGTTGTATTATCTTAATGGGGTAGTAAATAGATGGTAATTTTTTTTTTTGAAGGTATGAGAGAGGTAGTAATCCAACATTTTGTAAAGCAAGGCAACTTTTTGTGGACTTTATTTTCAAATACAGTGGACCCTTGAACAACACGGGTTTGAGCTGCACAGGCCCATTTATATGTGGATCTTTTTCAACTAAATGCAGACCTGCATATATGGAGGCCCAACTTTTCACATACCCAGGATCCGCAGGGCCCACAGCGGGGACTTGAGTATGCCAGGATTTTGGTAGAAGTAGGAGTCCTGGAACCAACCCCATATGGTATATGCATATACCATAAAACTACTTTTACAGTGTTAAGAAACATAAATTTGTCAAGCCTATTAACCTTTCCAGATCATTTGTACTATTCTTACATAGAAACCCTTCTTAGAGGGGGTCAAATATATAGGAAATACCTACATACAACATTCTGCATATTAGGGCTGGGCACGGTGGCTGATGCCGGTAATCGCAGCACTTTGGGAGGCTGAGGTGGGCAGATCACCTGAGGTCAGGAGTTCAAGACCAGCCTGGCCAACATGGTGAGACCCCCGTCTCTACTAAAAACACAAAAATTAGCCCAGAATGGTGGTGGGTGCCTGTAATCCCAGCTACTCGGGAGGCTGAGGCAGGAGAATCACTTGAACCCCGGACGCGGAGGTTCCAGAAAGCCTAGATTGCACCACTGCACTCCAGCCTGGTTGACAGAGCAAGACTCCATCTCAAAAAAAAAAAAAGAACATTCTGCATATTAGTTTCTCTTGCACAACTTCAAAACTGTTTTAAATTAACACATATTTATGCTATGCCACAATCAGCAATATATTAAAACAATTAACATTTAAACATATAAATGACTATATACAAGAAACTTATTATACTTAAAGGAATTTATTATCAAACACTGAAAAAAAAAGTAACATCTCCAATCAATGGTAACAGTTATAACTGAGGACAGACTTTATTTCAGGAACATATATGTAATCACTTTCATCCTAACATTCATCTAGCAATGTAGGTTGGTTGGTTTGTTTTTTGAGACAGGATCTCTCTCTACTACCCAGGCTGGAGTGCAGTGGCACTTTCACGGCTCACTCCACAGTGACCTCAGCCTCCTGGGATCAAGTGATCCTCACACCTCGGCCTCCCAAGAAGCTGGAACTAAAGGCATGCACCACCATGCCCAGTTAATTTTTCTATTTTTTTTAGAGAAAAAATACAAAATAGGCTTTGCCCTGTTGCCCAGGCTGGTCTGAAACTCCTGAGCTCAAGAGATTTGCCAGGTGTCAGCCTCCCAAAGTGCTGGGATTACAGGTGTGAGCCAACCCCTAAGTAGGTGTAAAAATCCCTATTTAACATAAGAAATTGAGGCACCATGAACATAAGGCCACAAGTTTAAGAACGGGAAAGCTGGAAGCTCTCCCCGCCCTCTCCCGGGATCCCTTAGATTTGAGCTCAGTATACCAAACCAAGGGGGCAGGGAGGGCTAACAATGTTAGCTGGCAGGCTGGTGTACATTTGCAGCAGAATTTTCATTGATTTATGAGAAAATGGGGAAAAGTAAGGACATAAACTTTTTTTCTTTTTTTTGAGACGGAGTTTCACTCTTGTAGCCCAGCTGGAGTGCAATGGCACCATCTCTGCTTACTGCAACCTTTGCCTCCTGGGTTCAAGTGATTCTCTTGCCTATGCCTTGGGAATAGCTGGGATTACAGGTGCACATCACCACGCTCAGCTAATTTTATATTTTTAGTAGAGACAGGGTTTCACCATGATAGCCAGGCTGGTCTGAAAGTAAACTTTTCAATATAACTAAATGATTCCATTTAAAGATCTTTTATTCTGGCTGGGTGCAGTGGCTCATGCCTGTAATCCTAGCACTTTGGGAGGCCGAGGTGGGCAGATCACGAGGTCAAGAGATCGAGACCATTGTGGCCAACATAGTGAAACCCCGTCTCTACTACAAATACAAAAATTAGCTGGGCATGGTGGTGCATACCTGTAGCCCCACCTACTCTGGACACTGAGGCAGAAGAATCACTGGATCCAAGGAGCTGGAGGTTGCAGTGAGCCAAGATTGATTGTCCCACTGCACTCCAGCCTGGCGAAAGAGCAAGACTCCGTCTCAAAAAAATAAAAAATAAAATTTATTGTGAGAGATTCTGTTCTTTCCAATTGTTTGAGTGAAAATATCCTTTTGTTAAATGAAGTGATGGTGACAGGAGACAGTGGTGTGATATTTGTTTTTACTGGCTGTACTTGGTAGAAATAAAAATATCAGGCCAGGCACGGTGGCTCACAAGGTCGAGAGATCGAGACCATCCTGGCCAACATGGTGAAACCCTGTCTCTACTAAAAATACAAAAATTAGCTGGGCGTGGTGGCATTTACCTGTAATCCCAGCTACTCAGGAAGCTGATACGGGAGAATCACTTGAACCCAGGAGGCAGAGCCTGCAGTGAGCTGAGATCACGCCACTGCACTCCAGCCTGGCAACAGAGCCAGACTCCATCTCAAAAAATAAAATAAAATAAAATAAATCAGCATTTCTATGGTAGCCTCCTTATTTTGGGAAAACATTTCTTTAGAAATCTAAAAGTCTGGCCCTGGCCCTTTATATCATTATGGCCCCAAAATAATAGGGGACTTTACACACAGATAACACATGCCCCCTCAAGATTCTCTCTTTAACCTCTACCTTATTCTGTTTGGATTAGGATATCTGGGGATTGTGAAATTAGAATCAAGTTGAGTATGGGCAATCCAAAACCATGTGCTGACACTGGATCCCGGAAAAGGACTTTCTTCAGAATCATCTATTAACTTTTCTCTGGGCTCAAACTTTTTTCTTTTTTTTTTTTTTTTGAGGCGGAGTTTTGTTCTTGTTGACCAGGCTGGAGTGCAGTGGTGCAATCTCGGCTCACTGCAACCTCCATCTCCCGGGTTCAAGCAATTCTCCTGCCTCAGACTCCCAAGTAGCTGGGATTACAGGCATGCACCACCATGCCCATCCACCTGATTTGTATTTTTAGTAGAAACTGGGTTTCTCCATGTTGGTCAAGCTGGTCTCGAACTCCCAACCTCAGCTGATCCGCCTGCCTTGGCCTCCCAAAGTGCCAGTATTACAGGGCATGAGCCACTGCGCCCGGCCTGGGCTCAAACTGTCTTTTCCTAACAGTCACATCTTTGAGTAGTACTGCTACATGGCAATCACTACTCAAAATAAACTAACGAGGCATCCAATAATCAGCTTTATCTAAAGTCTCTTTCAGCTAGACAAAATAAAAACTTTCAATGTTTTGTCTACCTACATCCAAAAGAAAATTAGCCTATGTATGTATATATATGTGATTGTACATGTATATATACATGTGATTTTGATCAGCCTGTTTATAAACTATTTCCAAAATAAGATTACCTGTAAATTCATTTATTAAATGAGTAGTTTATAAACTACTTGATTTTTGCAAGTAGTTTATAAATAGGCTGATCAAACTCAACAAATTTCTTAAAATAACCTCACTGTATAGATAGCAAGTAAGTTATTTACTCTTCTTATTGGCATATCTTATTTTTACCTCTCCTTTAACAAGCATCTAAGTTAAACTGTTTTATGTCCACAGCTACACAATGAAACAACAGTTTCAGTCACAACATATTAAATTCACATTTAAAACTATAAAGAGATCCAGTTACCTTTAGTCTTACATGTACTTATATATACTTTTAATACACTTCTTGATGTTTTATGATGCACAAATATGCAGCTCTTGCAGGATATATAACTATGAGAATATTTAGAGTGTATGCTTATTAAATGGTTCAAAACTCTCTTTTTTAAAGAAAGTCTATTTTAAGAACTTAAGCATACAGTAAAGTACTCCTTCCATGTCCCAATGTTAAAAGATCCATTCAGACTACTTGTTTCAAAAAAAATCTAAAATTGATCATAATTCTGCTTAAATTCCATATTAACCTAGGATCAAAAGTTATTTTTAGTTCTTCTTGTTTCTTAAATACTTGAAATGTGCTGCTGCATGTTTTCCTTATATATTTATTCATTCGACTAACTTCAGGTGGAAGGTACTTAGAGGAGTTTAAAAGTCCTTTCCCAAAGTGGAAATAACAAAAATTTTGCATAAAAGACACTCATTGTTTCTCAAAGGGTATCTGAGAGTCTAATCAGCCTATTAACTTGGTTTGGAATAACCACCAACAACAAATGTGAGCTTTTTGTCACTCACAAAACAAATGTGAGTTTTTTTCCCTGTAAACTAATACCTACATTTTAAATGCATTTTCAAAATGTTTCATTTGGCCATGTGATAATTACTTCCTCTGTAAAAAGCTACAGGATTTTAGCTTAAGAGCAAATGAGATAGAGTATCTGGTCCATGAGAAGACTAAGTGGAAAGATCAGCACCCTGAAATTTGTAACCAATAACAAGACAAACTCCAATGCTACCTTGTTCATGTAATCAACAATATGTGAGTCGAAATAAACTAGTGAGCTATACATTTCTGTCTACATACCAATTTACCAATCAACAGGAGGGGAAGAAATTGCTCAAATGTGACTACCGTTAACAAACATCTAAATACTAGACATAGTCTCTATTAAAATCGTAACCTATCAATTCTGAAATCATTCCTTTGACTTGTTATGAATCCCCCCTCAAAAAACAAACACACCAAAAAACAGCAGCCACCTTTAAAATGTAAATTCCTCCCTTTTTCAAAGTAACTTGCCTAGGAAAATTTACTGCGTTAAAATAAAATGTAACAGACAAACCAATTACAACATTAAAAAAAAAAATCTAAAATGATAACAAACAAACCACTCAAGTTTAGCAAAGCGTGTGTTTTTAATCTGATGGAAGTATCCTATTATACTAATAAGCAACAACGTTTAAGTCATCCTAATGCCTAAAATACCACCATACACATAACATACTTGTCCTTTACTTCGATGAAGCTTAAACTCAGACCCAAACTCACACTATTTCCCCCTCCTGGCACACTGAAATATACGAGAGGAAATCAAAGAAATCAGATGTGTTAAGTGCCGGTATCTTCTTCCAGAGTAGGGTTAAATTCCTGTTTGCCCGCATATATCACCGTCCCAGGAGGTCTGCAAATTTTTACTGGCGCTGGAGCACAAAGAGGCCTGACCACAGAAACACCTGTCCTAGCACCAGGAAGAACCTGAGTCTGCACCGGCCCCAAAGCCTCGGCTGCACCGATGGGGGGCAAGAGGTGGCCGTGGGCCTCGCGGGTGGGGCGGACAGGGTCCCACACCCCCAGCCCACCTCCCGACGAACCAGGAAACCTGTCAGGCCGGCTGGGATCCACCTTCCTCAGACCTTCGCGCTCCAGCCCAGCGCGGCCCCCGCCCGCCCGACTGCACTCCGACCGCCTCGGCCTCCCGACTGCATTCTGTCACCTCATCCCTCCCTGGCGACCTCGAGGCCCCGCCACCTTCGCCGCGCAGCCTGGACTCCGGCCGCCCCTGGGGCAGGAGAGTCCAGCCGCCGACCCCCGCCCGGTCCCTGCCGACCCCAGGCCGGAGCTTCCGCCTCACGCTCCCCACACCCAGCCTCCGCCCTCGCCCCGCGCGGCCGCTCCCAGCCCACTCCCCACTCCTACCTGGAGGCAAGGGCTGCAGAGCACTTCACCCAGGGCCCCAGGTTGAAGAGGGCCCAGTGCTCGGGGTCCCGCTCCTTCTCCCGCTCCGCCTCTAACGCCGACCCCACCACCGCCGCAGCGCCCCAGTGGCTCAGTCGCTTGCTCCAAGCCCAGCCCCACAGGCCTGCCGCCCAACTGCTGCGAAAGGAGTGAGGCAGCAGAAAAGGAAAAGCTTGCGCAAGCGCGGAAGGAGGGGACGGGGCGCGCAACCGCCAGGGTGGCTGTATTGGCCAGCTGAGACTGAGGCGGCACGTCGCGGCGCGCGTGAGGGGCCGGGCCCGGGGGGCGTGGGACCCGGGAGGGGGCGGGACCTGGAAATAGTGTAAGAGAAGAGAAGCTTTTTCTTTTTTTTCAAAAACTCAGGCAGAACAACTAAGCCAAAATATGTTTAAAAAGGTTTAAAAAGAAAAACTATAAAAGAGGAGGGAATTGTGGGAAGTAGAAAAGTTCCTGTGGTCCCGGCTCCACGGGAGGTTGAGTGGGAGGACTGCTTGAGCCCAGGAGTTCAAGGGTGCAGTGAGCTGTGATTGTGCCACTGCACTCCAACGTGGGTGACAGAGGGAGACCCTATATGTAACAAAAACATTTTGGGGACAGATACGGCGGCTCATGTCTCTAATCCCAGCACTTTGGGAGGCCAAGGCAGGTGGATGACTTGCGGTCAGGAGGTCCAGACCAGCCTGACCAACATGGTGAAACCCTGTCTCTACTAATTAGCTGGGCATGGTGGCGCGTGCCTGTAATCCCAGCTGCAGGTCTGCACCACCATGCTTGACTAATTTTCTTAAATTTCTTACAGATGGTGTCTTGCTATATTGCCCAGGCTGGTCTCGAACTCCTGGCCTCAGGTAGTGTTGGAAGTAGATGTTGGAAATGGATGCTCGGTACAGCAAAGAAAAATCAGCACTGAGACAAAGGCTCTTTAATTTTTTACTTCCTGGACTGCAGGAAGGGTACTCCTGGTAGCCATTGTGCCATGAAAGAGCAGTGAACAAAGGAGGAACCAAGTGAGCTGATCCCAGTTCGGTTCCATAACACAAGAAGCAGATGCCAAGGTGGAAGTTGATGTGCAACAGATTGACAGGAAAAAAAAAAAAAAAGCCTGTGAAGAATAAAGGAAAGCGGGAGCAAGAATAAGCATGGATGGGCCAGGTGAGGTGGCTCACGCCTGTAATCCCAGCACTTTGGGAGGCCAAGGCAGGCAGATCACCTGAGGTCCAGACTATGAGACCAGTGTGGACAACATGGCGAAACCCCATCTCTACTAAAAATACAAAAATTAGCTTGGTGTGGCAGTGGGTGCCTGTAATCCCTTCCACTTGGAAGGCTGAGGCAGATTTCTACTTGAAATCTGAACTCAGGAGGGGGAGGTTGCAGTGACCTGAGATCACACCATTGCACTCCAGCCTGGGTGACAGAATGAGCGAGACTCTGTCTCAAAAAAAAAAAAAATCATAAAAATTAAAAAAAAAAAATTTAAAAAAAGGCATGGATGGACACCATTGCTCATGCCTATAATCCCAGCACTTTGAGAAGCCAAGGCAGGAGGATCACTTGAGGCCAGGAGTCCAAGACCAGCCTGGGCAACATGGCGAGACCCCGTCTCTACAAAAAAATAAAATTATTAGCTGGGTATAGTGGTATGTATCTGTAGTCCTAGCTACTCAAGAGGCCGAGGTGGGAGGATTGCTTGAGCCCAGGAGGTAGAGTCTGCAGTGAGCCATGATCGAGCCACTGCACTCCAAATCCTATCTAAAATAAAAATAAAAATAAAATAAAAACAAAACAAATATTCATGGAGAGTGTACTGACCACAGTGCAGGTCTGACAACTGTTTGAGAGCTCTGCAGAGAGCTCAGAGCAGACTGTCCGCATTGGAGCTGTTTGTAAGGCAGGAATGGCCTGAATCTGGAATCTGTGGCATGCAGAGTCATTGACTGGCGCAGCCTGCGAAAAGCATGCCTCAGCATGAAGCCTGTGGTAGGCCCAAGTGTGTAGCAGATGGAGTGTCTTGGCCAGCCAGACCTCTTGCAGTAGGCTCTTTTTTTTTTTTTTTTTTTTTTGAAATGGAGTCTCGCTCTGTCACCCAGGCTGGAGTGCAGTGGCAAGATCTTGGCTCACTGCAACCCCTGCCTCCCAGGTTCAGGCAATTCTCCTGCCTCAGCCTCCCAAGTACCTATGACTACAGGCACACACCACCACACTTGGCTAATTTTTGTATTTTTAGTGGAAGTGGGGTTTCACCGAGTTGGCCAGGCTCGTCTCGAACCCCTAATCTCAAATGATCCACCTGCCTCAGCCTCTCAAAGTGCTGGAATGATAGGCATGAGCCACCATGCATGCCCCAGTATATATATTTTTAATGAATGAATGAATGGACATTCAAAAAATGTTAACTATTAGTATCTTTTCACAAACAATAGGCCCACAGCAAATATCTTTTCCCAAATAAAAAGGAAGTCCTCACCACAGAGATTAATTATTTCACCACTCCAGAAAAAAAAGATGAAAACTTTTAAAAGAGTGTTTTGTAGACTGGGCATGGTGGCTCATGCCTATAATCCCAGCACTTTGGGAGGCCAAGGCAGGCAGATCACCTGGGGACAGGAGTTCGAGACCAGCCTGACTAACATGGAGAAACCCCGTCTCTATGAAAAATGCAGAATTAGCCAGGTGTGGTGGTGCATGCCTGTAATCCCAGCTATTCAAGGGGCTGAGGCAGGAAAATTGCTTGAACCTGGGAGGCAGAGTTTGCAGTGAGCTGAGATTGTGCCACTGCACTCCAGCCTGGGCAAGAAGAGGTGAAACTCCATCTTTAAAGAAAAAAAAAGTGTTTTGTGGTGGAGCACAGTGGCTCATGCCTGTAATTCCAATGCTTTGTGAGGCCAATGTGGAAGGATCGCTTGTGGCCAGGAGTTACAAACCAGCCTGGGCAATATAGCAAGACCCTATCTCTACAAAAAATAAAAATACAAAATTAGCCAGGCATGGTGGTACATGACTGTAATCCCAGCTAGTCAGAAAAGCTGAGGCAGCAGAATCACTTGAACCCATGAGGTGGAGGTTTCAGCAAGTCAAGACTGAGCCATTGTACTCTAGTCTGGAAAACAAGAGTGAAACTTCATCACAAAAAAAAAAAAATTAGCCAGGCATGGTGGTGTGTACCTGTAGTCCCAGCTACTCAGCAGGCTGAGCTGAGGATTGCTTGAGCCCAGGAAGTCAAGGCCACAGTGAGGCATGATCATACCACTGCACTCCAGCCTGGGTGCCTGTAATTGTGACATGCTGACTCCCTGAGCTGCAGGCTTCCTGCTTGTCATGTTGGAAGTTTGATTTCTCACAGACCAACAAAGGGGCAGTCACCTTGCCCAGCCTCCGTGGCAGGGTTGTACTTAATTTTTAATTTTGTTTCATGTGGGAAAAATTTTAACTTCACTAGTTGCTAGTCACTTATATATTGTCAAGACTTTTTTTCTTCAATGCTTGACCTAATTATTAATGTGTTGAACAACTTTAAAATAAAATATGAATTATTCTCAAAGCCCACCACACAGTCAGAAATGCTAAAGAGCAAAGGTGTGGAAATGGAAGCACCTCTGGAGAAATGAGGAGAGTCCAGAGCATTGGAGGAGGAGGACTGAGATGATGAAAGACCCTGAGCCACCTGACTCGCCAGCTGGTTGATGCCTTTTATGTTGTAGGCCAGCAGAGTGTGCTGCTGAGTTGATTGTGCTGCCTTAATTTTAGAAACTGGTAAAGAAAAATTTGTGCTGACACTTGGTATGAAAGTAAGGAAAACTTTTAAAAGTATTGCAACAGGTGCCAAAACTATCACCATTGGTGTATTAGTACTTGCACTACTAAACAGAAAAACCTGAGGCTGGGAAATTTATAAAGAAAAGATTTTTAATTGGCTCATGATTCTGCAAACTGTACAGAAAGCATGCCCGGGGAGTGTTGAGATTCACTAGGGATGGCTGGCAAAATATTAAAGAAATATTAGGAAAAGTTATAGATTAATGTCAAATCTTTTGGAAGGCCAAAAGGTTTTATTGAGACAGGCTGAAGGCAGCTGCCTCACTTAGTATGGAGATAGAGACAATAAAAGGCTTTCTCAGTTTAAGTCTGTTTACCCCACATCCCTTTGTGTCTACTCTGTTTACTCATGTAAATTTTGTGCTGGATGGTCCTCTCAGGGGGAGATCAAAGGGGAATTACCTGTTAATAGTGTTTACTCTGGGCCCCAAACCTAAAGTTTTTATCAGTTGTAAAACCATTCTTTTAACCCTGTTAATTAGCCCCAAATGTGTTAACTCAGAACCTCTGTTGTAAAATCTGACCAAACAAATCTGTGAATGAACAGGGAGTCTTGGTTGATTGGTTGCAATTTGCCCTCTGAAAGCAGCTGATGACCATCCCTAGCCCACTTGAATCACTGTAATAGTGTGAGAGTGCATTTATTCACCTGTCTTTGAGTCAGGGTCTGCAGGCCAGACTTCTGCAGGTGGTGATCGACATCTGGGGAGGCCTCAGGAAACTTACAATCATGGAAGAAGGCTAAAGGGAAGTAGGCATGTCCTACACGACTGGAGCAGGAGGAGAGAAGCAGGGGACGTGCTGCACAATTTTAAATAACCAGATCTCGCAATAACTCACTCTTACCATGACGCCACTAAGAGAGACGGTGTTAAACCATGAGAAACTACCCCATGATCCAATCACCTCCTACCAAACCCCACCTCTGATATTTGGGATTACAATTCTACATGAGATTTGGATGGGGATGTTGATCCAAACCTTATCAATAGGAGAGAAAGATCAATTGGTGCTCAGCTCAAAAAATAGCAAACACAGCCTGGGATTTATACCCAACAAGCAGAATGAGGGGGTCAGTGGATAGAAAATCACTAAAAGGAGACATCGAAGGTAGGAGGATCCTTGCTAAACTGAACATAATTCCTTCTAAAGGCAAGCCATGAAAATTGTATACTGAGTGTGTGGGATGCAGAAATTGATTGGATATCAAGGGTAATCAGCTATCAAGCATGGAGGGATTCTCATAAAACTAAGATTCTTGCTACAACTGGACTTGGCAGGCCTAAGAATGGGCCCAAAGGCATGACCTGGTCAAAAACAGAGTTCAGAGGAATCTGACTAAAGTCTGGTGAAGGAAAGAGTCTTTGTCAGAACCTTAAGGAGTAAGAGACAGAATTACCTGCCAGTTACATGATAGATAAAATGTTATGTCTTTTGAAAAAAAAAATACCATTTAATAAAAGATTTTAATTAATGAAATATAGATTTTTAAAATTTTAATCAGTGATGTTAAGAATTTTGGAAGCCTCTTCATTTTTAATTTGTATTTCAAAACAATTCTAGACCTATAGAGAGTTTCAAAGATAGTACAGGGCCTTCTCTTCCCTTCACTCAGCTTCTCCTAATATTAACTTACATAGCCATGAAACAATGATGAAAACTAAGAAATTAAAATTGGTGCATTAATATTTGCTAAATTTCAGACTTCAATGTGATTTCCTTAACTTTTTCACTGGTATTCTTTTTCTGATCCAAGAATCAATCCAGGATCCCATATTACATTTCATTGTCATGTGTATTCTTCTTAATCTATAACACATGCTCACTCTTTCCTGACTTTCATTACCTTGAGACTTTTGAAATATCTGCTGCAGTGTCTAATGAAGGACAAATATGGACTAGGCCTTCTGCAACTGGCTGCCATCTACCATCTCTTGGGGGAATCTGAAGTCTCCTGAAGTCTCTTCTGTCCTTGAGACCCAAGAAAAGGGAGGTTCTCCTCATTTGGCCTAGAGGCTCCAGGGTGTTCGTGCTAAGCAGGCTATCGTTCTAAGTCGGGTCACAGACTAGAGACACAACAGGACCACAGCAGCACAGCACCAGGGCCACCAGTAGAGGGAGCAAGAGAGCCATTGAGAAATGAGGATGCTGCTGGCCCGGCTGAGCTTGGGTCTGGGTGAACCTCGGACCCTAGGTTCTCTAAAACCTTCTTTCTATGTACGGCTTTATTAGAGAACACCATAGTTTTCATTTTCTGAACATTTCTCTAGACTTTTACTTACCCTTTTTGTTTTCAATTACTTATTTTCTATATGGCCTAGTAAGATGTCATAATTCTAAACTTTTGATTCTTACATAGCAGTTTAATTTTCCCAGTAAACTTCAGATGTGCCAATCCAAATGGATATTTATTAATTAAATTAGAAACGTCTTTTTTCCTAGAAACTGAAGGGGATGTAGAAATGTGCAAACTCATACATGAAAGTACTCACATATATTTTTTATATAAATATTATTCTTTTCTATGTCAGGAGTAAAATTTTTAGCCCTGATCCTAAGCTACATTTTTACCCTCCATGCTTTACATAGGAAATCACGTTCTCTACCTGATAGGTTTCTGCATTTGGGTGGCAATTTACCAGACCATCTGTGACAATATGCTCTTTAGAAACAAGAATTGGGTTTTGTTCCATCTTCTTCACAGTAGAAGCTGTTATTATGCTTCTCTTTCTTCTAAAATACATTCATGTGGGTCCATATGATTATGGTTCACTGGGGCCACCAGGTCAGGATTAGTACAGATATAGCCCTTTCTTCCCATAATGTTCTTATTGGAGGTCTACAGTGCTCCTCAGGCTGTGCTAATATCCCTAGCAAGAATCCTGGTTCATTCCAGGTGAATGGGGGTATGGAGAGTCAAATACAAAGATAATTTTATTTTCCTACCTTCACTTCACTCACAAAGTTGTTATCACATCCAGTAACACCCTTTTCACTAGGGTGACAATATCCTCAACCCAAGCTCTTCCCAACTTATTCCCTGAAGCAGGCTGACAACTTTGAACTCTTTTACTTAGTAGGGGCCTGTTTCCTTGAGCCAAAATAATTAGTCCTCCAAGACCCTTGCCATTTTCCCTAGAGTGTTTGTGTGAAGGACTCTGTTTCTCAGTGATTACCATCTCCTGTCCTGACCTCATGTCTCCAGGTAACAAATGTATCCACAGTGCTCAGGTGCTGATAGTAAAATTTGTTTTGTCTATGTAGGTGGAAAAACTATTCAATTGCAATAATTTTTACTCTGGTAAGCAAACGATTTGTATTTTACCAAGTACAGCTTTTATTGCTCTAGTCTTATTTTTATTATTCAATACTTAAAACTATTGAATGCTTGTTATATTTGACCTTTCAGAGCTAGGCACAGGAAATTCAATGATGATTTTGTCTCTCATAGAAACTAATATGACAGCAACTAGTGACTTTCAGTTGTTCATTCACTCAGCATGATTCTCTTAGGGTTCTTTGTTACTCTGTCTCACCCTGGCAATGCAGGGTAGTAGGCCCAGGCTATCATGTCAGGGAGAAATAGCCTTCTTTCCTTTACTCGTTTGTGGTTTTTCATTTTAAATTTTTGTAATTTCTGTTCACATGATTTACTGGGCAAGGTGTGTCTTATTCTTTGCACATTACATTCTAATTCAAGATGAAGTAACACAAATAAGAGAAGTAAAAGGCAAATAATCCACACAGTTTTTCTCTATAATTTTCAAGATTTCAAATTTTTAGTTTCTCATTTCAACTTTCCTAGAAAGCAAAACATGACATTATTTGTGACCAAAAAGGAAACAAATGTAAGTACAAATGTCATGAAAGTGAAAGAGGGAAGTGCCTTTTTAGTGATGAAATTGCAAAGTGTAAGCTGGCAAAATTCAATGCAATAAAATTGAGGAGTAGATGCTCTGGCAGAGGGGAAAAATGAAGGCCAATGTTGAGATATTCAAAGGAAGGGAAATGGCAGCTTCTGTCAGAGGCTCCAAGAATAGCAACTACTGGGTCAATGAACTGCCCTCAGCTTTGCAAGACCAGCCACATGACGTTTCTTTCACTGAGTCCACATTATTTATTCCTTTGCACTTTATTATAGTATGTATCTTAAAAATTTTTTCAATATATAATATTTGTACATAGTTATGGGGTATATGTGCTATTTGAATACATACATAGGATGTGTAATGTTCAAGCCAGAGTATTTAGGATACCTGTCACCTTTAGCATTTCTATCCGTTCTCCGTGTTGGGAACATTTCAACTCCTCTCTTCTAGCTACTTTGAAATATATAATACATTGTTGTTAACTATAATCATCCTACCATGCTATCTAACATTAAAACTTATTTCTTCTGTCTCACTATATGTCTACATGTGATCAGCTCTGAGGAGAAAAGGGAAGAGTCACACGAACTACCTCCCAAGAGACAGGCAGTCAGATCCCAGTTGTTATAACACCAACCTTCTCCAGCAGAATAATGGATATTAGCCTTGCCTGAGCACTCTACCAAGTTAATAAACCTACTCAGACAAGGAAAGGCAATAAAAAATTTCTTCCATATATCTAGAGTTAAAAGAGATGGAATTAGATTATCCTAGAAAATTCTGCTCTTAACCTGGGTAGTAATAATTGTGATATTTAAAAAAACATTGGATTTTATTGTATGCTTGCAATGAATGATACACTATTCTAAGATCCTTACAAATTTCAATTCAGGACTGAGACACGGTCATACAGCTGCTCTGCCATCTTGGGGCCAGGGGTGGCCCATGGGGTTGTTTCTCAGGCCAGGGACACAGCGTAGGGGATCCGAATTGGAAAGAAGAAAATCAAATTTTCTCTGTTTGCAGACAATATGTTCTCATACATAGAAAAACCTAAAGGCTCTACTATTAAACTCGTAGAACTGATAAACTAATGCAGAAAAAATGCAAGATACAAAATTATTATACAAAAAGCGGTCACATTCCTATATACAAACAATGAACTAGCTAAAAAAGAAATTGAGAAGGCAGTCTCATTGACAACAGCTGCAAATATAATAAGATACCTAGGAATAAATTTAACCAACAAGATTAAAGATTTCTACAAGGAAAACTATAAAACACTAATGAAAGAAATTGAGAAAAATACAAACAAATGGAAAGACATTCCATGATGATGGATTCAAAGAATTAATATCATTAAATGTTCATATTACCCAAAGCAATCTACAGATTCAATGCAATCTGTATGGAAATACCAATGACTCTTCACAGAAACAGTAAGCAAAATACTAAAATTTGTATAGAACCACAAAAGACTTTGAATAGAAAAAACAATCCCAAACAAAAAGAACACAGCTGGAGGCACCATACAACCACATGTCTGTATGACCAAGATAGAAAATATTTTGCATTTCCTGCACAGAAGCAGTGAATGCTTTTAAAGGTCAGCTTACCTTATGTCAGCTCACCTTATATTAGCCCATCTGCCTAATATGGTGGTTTTTGTTTAATTTCCAACCTCATCTTATTAAAAAATCATAAAATAAAACTGTGGTATTTAAATAAATATATTAAAATTATCATTAATTGATAAAATAATAAAAGCATTATTATTTTACCAAACATAAAAGATATGCCTTGCTTGTTCTTTGGATCCTAATCCTTAGGAAGTGGAAAGTAGCACTTTAAATGTGCCAATTCCAGTTGGTGCCAACTGGAAAAAAATAAAAAGAATTTAACCACCAATGTTGTATTTTCAATTAAGTTAAATAAATAAAATTTAATAAAGGTCTTTGCTGCCATTAGCAATTGTGATCACCCAACAGCCACATTACAAGTATCTGTCTTGCTGGGAAAGCTCTGCTCCAATTGTGGCTAAATGTATTCAATAGCTACCTGTATCTCTTCTGCTCAAATATCGTTTCATTTGTTTAGAAAGGAAAGTGTATCAAGACCTGAATTTAAGAGTTTCTTTGGATTGCATTGGCCCCACGAATAATTTTCCCCACAGTGGAATGACTTGTTGGCTCCAAAAAAGAAAATACAAGAGGCAGCAGGCAGTCAAATACCTCATCCTTTCCAGTACTCTACAGGCTGCTGTGGTATCAGTGTCATTCATGCTGGGGATGCTGATGTTGGCCACATCTCCACAGGAGAACTCTGTGCTCTCAGCATCCACCTCAATCTTCTCTCCCTCTGATTAGAATAATCTGAACAGTTGACTTAATGCTCTCATTAGAATTGTTCCATTTCCTGAGGACCTGCTGCTGTTCCAGTCTTGATCTCCTTCCATGTTCTCAAGCTGGGGCTGGCTCTTTCAACTTCATATTTCATGTGGGCTCTGCTTTCTTGAACAAATGAGGGTCCTGAGCCTTGTGCAGCCTCCTCCTAGGAGAATCAAAACATGGGAGTGCCTAAACAGGCGCAAAGATTTGCTCCTGGGATCTTTACCAGCTCATTGGGTGTAGTCTGTGGGCAGTACCCCCGCCCAATGGGACATCCTTTACCTTTGCAGTGCTGAGCTTGGCAGGCAGGGAGAGTACAGGCATGGCCACATTCACACTCTCACTCCCTGACCTGACAAAGCCCCAGTATCTCCAGTGCTGCACCACGATCTTTGTTACTGCTCCAAGGGATCTAGGAAAAGAATCAAGGCTCCATGTGTTCCTCTTGAGGGGTGCTGCCAAGGAACCTGTGCAGTACAGTCTGTGATAAGAGCCCTCACTGCCAACTCTGCCACCCCCTAGCTTCAGTTCTCCATTACTCTAGGATACATAAAAAAATAACTTCTGAATATGATCAGGATATGATTACAGAGATTTTTCAGGGTAAGATGAGAAAGCAGAGCCACATCATATAATTTTTGCTGACTGAACATGAAATAAGAAACAAGGAAAAAGTAAAATCACACTAAATAAATTAGTGGCATAAAAAATAATAAAAGAATAGAAGAGATAGTAATATCTGAAAAGGGTTAAGCAATCACCAAGACAGGGAGAGACAGAGAGAGAGGATCAGGTAAATTCAAAATTTGTAATGTTTTTCTATGCTCTTAAACTGGGGAGAAAAAAAGAAAGGAAAGAGAAACATGTGGTAAAATATAACCGAGTTTTCCAATCCCTCTGTTCTCCCTTGTATAAAGATCAATCTAAAGGTTGAGTGTGTAACTGAGCAAAGATCTGTGAAATTCCTTCTAAATTGAGGCTCTTTCCAACTACTGTAGCAATTCACACACACACACACACACACACACACACACACCCTGATTAACTTCTTGAATTACATTATTTTGCAGATTACTTTCAACTTCCCAAATTCTACCCAAATAGATACCTCTGCTGGCTGTTATTTGGGAAGAGTTGTAACCTCTGATCCCTTTGCAAATGTCTCCGCTCTCTCTTACTACTGAAAGTAGAAGGGACTCAAGTTGAGGTGTTATTAAAAATAACGGAGAATATTCTGCTAATTATAAAGTTAAGTGATGTGATCTAAGGAATAAATTTATAAAATTAGCAACTTACTATTGAGAAAGAACTAATGTATCTTCAATCAGGAGATTTTTTTCCTGATTTCCCTTGCAATTCTACACCTAGATTGGCAGGCTGTACTGATTCCTAGTTCAGCACAATACAGGGAGGGAGGGATAATTCAGGGGGTCCTGGGAGGCTGTACAGGCTGGAGGCAAGGGACATATTCTGACCCTCTCTCCACATAGCTTTCCTTTACCCAAAGGACATGTCCTTCCTGAAGCTGGAAGTGTTTTCCCCTTCTACAATACAAAAGCCATGGAAACAGTCTTTTTCCAATAATAGGGTTAGTTATTTCTGAGAAAGAGCCCCTTTTACCTGTGGGAAAAAAATCACCTGCAAGGAGACAGCATACTGCATAGAACAGAAAAGCTTGCTCTCCATAGACTTGGTGTATGTCTTTGTCATCTTGGCCAGTAGGCATCTCTCATCCTCTGTAAATATTTTAACTGCCTCCAGAGTAAAATGGATCTTGCCTTCTTTGTCGTTTTTGCTACAGCAAAGGTTATGTCGCAATGGGGGCATTCTCTCCTTTCCAAAAATATTCACCAAGAGAAGAAAAAGAAAGGCCTCTCATATGGAAGTTTCTGAAAAACCAAAAACTTTCACTCAACATTCACTTTCCATTGAAAATTAACAGCCAGGAACCACAAAGGAACAGGAAGCAGCTGTATCATCATGTTGCAAACACAAGTGTCAATAGCCAAATCCAAGAAGTGGAAGAAGTAGTATTAGAGGTTGAAGACTATCTTGCTGAAATAAGGCAGACACACAAGATTAGAGAAAAAAGAATGAAAAGAAATTGACAAAACCTCTGAGAACTATGGGACTATGTAAAAAGACTAACCCTATGACTGATTGGAGTACCTGAAGGAGATGAGGAGAATAGAACCAAGTGGGAAAACACACTTCAGGATATTATCTAGGTTGGAGAACTTTTCCTACTTAGCAAAACAGGCCAGCATTCAAATTCAGGAAGTCCAGAGAACCTCAATAAAATACTCCACAAGAAAATCAACTCCAAGAAACATAATCATCAGATTCACCAAGGTCAAAATGATGGAAAAAGTGTTAAGGGCAGAGAGAGAGAAAGGCCAGGTCACCTACAAAGGGAAGCCCATCCGACTAACAGCAGAATTCTCAGTGGAAACCCTCCAAGTCAGAAGAGATTAGTGAGAAATATTCCACATTCTTAAAAAAGGTAATTTCCAATTCCAACTCAGAATTTCATATCAAGCAAAACAAGCTTTATAAGCAAAGGATAAATAAAATCCTTTTTAGATAAGCAAATGCTGAGGGATTTCATCACTGCCAGGCCTGACTTGCAAGAGTTCCTGAAGGAAGCACTAAACATGGAAAGGTAAAAACCAGCCACTACAAAAACACATTGAAGTACACAGACCAATGACACTATGAAGCAACTACATTAACAAGTCTGCAAATTTAACCAGCCAGCATTATGATGACAGGATCAAATCCATATATAATATTAACCTTAAATGTAAATGGGTTAAATACCCCAATTAAAAGACACAGAATGGCAAGCTGGACAAAAAGACAAGGCCCATCAGTATGCTGTATTCAAGAGACACATCTCACATGCAAAGACACAAATAGGCTCAAAATAAAGGGATGGAGGAAAATGTACCAAGCAAATGGAAAGCAGAAGAAAACAGAGGTTGCAATCTCAGTTTCTGACAAAATAGACTTTAAACAAACAAAGGTTAAAAAAGACAAAGAAGGGCATTATATACTTGTAAAAGGTACAATTCAACTTGAAGAGCTAACTATCCTAAAAATATATGCACCCAATACAGAAGCACCCAGATTTACAGAACAAGTTTTTAAAGACCTAAAAAGAGACGTAGCCCCCCACACAATAAGAGTGGGAGACTTTAATACTCCACTGTCAGTATTAGACAGATTACTGAGACAGCAAATTAACAAAAGATATTCAGGACTTGAACTCAGCTCTGGACCAAGTTGACCTGACAGATATCCACAGAACTCTCCACCAAACAACAACAGAATATACATTTTTCTTGGCACCACATTGTACTTACTCTAAAATTGATTACATAATTGGAAGTAAAACACTCCTCAGCAAATGCAAAAGAACTGGAATCATAACAGAGAGTCCCTCAGACCACAGCACAATCAAATTAGAACTCATGATTTAAAAACCCACTCAAAACCACACAACTACATGGAAATTGAACAACCTGCTTCTGAATGACTTCTGGGTAAATAATGAAATTAAGGCAGAAATCAAGAAGTTCTTTGAAACCAATGAGAACAAAGAGACAACATATCAGAATATCTGGGACACGGCTAAAACAGTGTTAAGAGAGAAATTTATAGCACTAAGTCCCCACATTAAAAAGCTAGAAAGATCTCAAAACAACACCCTAATATTACAGTAAATAGAACTAGAGAACCAAGAATGAACAAACGCCAGAGCTAGCAGGAGACAAGAAATAACCAAGTTCTGAGCAGAACTGAAGGCAATAGAGACACAAAAAACTCTTCAAAGAAAACCAACAAATCTAGGAGCTGGTGTTTTGAAAAAAAAATCAGTAAAATAGATAGACCACTAGCTAGACTAACAAAGAATAAAAGAGAGAAGATTCAAATAAACACAATCAGAAATGACAAGGGGGATACCACCACTGACCACACAAAAATATAAACAAATATACACCTCTAGGCAAATAAACTGGAAAATCTAGAAGAAATTGATAAATTCCTGAACATATACACTGAAGACTGAACCAGGAAGAAGTTGAATCCCTGAATAGACCAATAAAACTCCTAAGACTGAACCAGGAAGAAGCTGAATCCCTGAACAGATTCCAAAGTTGAGGCAGCAATAAATAGCCTACCAACCAAAAAAAGCCCAGGTCCAGATGGATTTACAGATTAATTCTACCAGAAGTACAAACAGGAGCTGGTACCGTTTCTTCTGAAATTAATCCAAACAATTGAAAAGGAGAGACTCCTCCCTAACTCATTCTATTAGGCCAGGATCATCCTGATACCAAAACCTGGCAGAGATACAACAAAAAAGAAAATTTCAGGCCAATATCCCTGATGAACATCAATGAAAAAATGCTGAGGAATAAAATACTGGCAAACTAAATCCAACAGCACAACAAAAAACTTATCCACCATGATCAAGTTGGCTTCATCCCTGGGATGCAAGGCTGGTTTAACATATACAAATCAATAACTGAAATTCATCACATTAACAGAAATATAGACAAAAACCATATGATTATCTCAATAGATTCATAAAAGGTCTTTGATAAAATTTAACACTGCCTCATGTTAAAAACTCTCAATAAACTAGGTACTGAAGGAACATATCTCAAAATAATAAGAGCCAGATATGACAAACCCACAGCCAATATAATACTGAATTAGCAAGAACTGGAAGTATTCCCCTTAAAAACCAACACAAGACAAGGATGTCCTCTCTTACCACTCTTATTCAACATAGTATTGAATGTTCTGGCCAGGGCAAGCAGGCAAGAGAAAGAAATGAAGGGTATTCAAATAGAAAGAGAAGAACTCAAATTGTCTTTGTTTGCAGATGACATGATCCCATATCTAAAAAACCCCATCATCTCAGTCCAAAAGCTTCTTAAGCTGACAAGCAACTTCAGTAAGGTCTCAGGATACAAAATCAACATGTAGAAATCACAGGCATTTCTTTATACCAACAACAGACAAGCAGAGAGTGAAACCATGAATGAACTCCCATTCATAATTGTTACAAAGAGAATAAAATACCTAGGAATACAGCTAACAAGGGAAGTCAAGTATCTCTTCAAGGAGAACTACAAACCACTGCTCAAGGAAATCAGAAAGGACACAAGCAGATGGAAAAACATTTCATGCTCGTGGATAGGAAGAATCAATATTGTGAAAACAGCCATATTGCCAAAGCAGTTTATAGATTCAAAGCTATTCCCATTAAACTACCATTGACATTTTTTGAGAATTAGAAAAAATTTTTTAAATTCATATGAAACCAAAAAAGAGCTCGTATAGCCAGGTCAATTCAAAGCAGAAAGAACAAAGCCAGAGGCATCATGCTACCCAACTTCAAACTATGCTATAAGACTACAGTAACCAAAACAGCATGGTACTGGTATAAAAACAGGCACATTGACCAATGGAACAGAATACAGAAGTCAGAAATAAAACTGCACATCTAAAACCATTTGATAGTTGACAAGCCTGACAAAAATAAGTAATGTGGAAAGGAATCCCTATTTAACAAATGGTACAGGGAGAACTAGCCAGCCATATGCAAAAAATTGAAACTGAACCCCTTCCTTACACTTTACACAAAAATTAATGCAAGATGGATTAAAGACTTAAATGTAAAACCCAAAATTATAACAACCCTAGAAGAAAATCAGGACACAGGCATGGGCAATGATTTAATGATGAAATTGGCCAAAACTGATTGCAAGGAAAGCAAAAATAGACAAATGGGACCTAAATAAACTAAAGAGCTTCTGCACAAAAGTATCACCAGAGCAAACAGACAACCTACAGAATGGGAGAAAATTTTTGCAATTTATCTATCTGACAAAGTCTAATATCCAGACTCTACAAGGAACTTAAGCAAAGTTACAAGAAAAATGTAAAAACATATTAAAAGGTAGGCAAAATACATGAACAGACACTTCTCAAAACAAGATATACATGCAGCCAACAAACATGAAAATAAGCTCAGGATTGCTGATCATTAGAGAAATGCAAATCACAACCATAGTGAGATACCATCTCCAGTCAGAATGGCGATTATTAAAAAGTCAAGAAACAACAGATGCTGGTGAGGTTGCAAAGAAATAGGAATGCTTTTACACTGTTGGTGGGAATATAAATTAGTTCAACCATTGTGGAAGACGGTGTGGTGATTCCTGAAAGATTTCGAACCAGAAAGACCATTTGACAAAGCAATCTCATTACTGGGTATATGCCCCCCAAAATATAAATCACTCTATTTCAAAGTTACATGTGGTTGGGTGCGGTGGCTCATGCCTGTAATCCCAGCACTTTGGGAGGCTGAGGTGAGTGGATCACAAGGTTAGAATTTTGAAATCAGCCTGGCCAATATGGTGAGACCCCATCTCTATTAAAAAAATGCAAAAATTAACCAGGTGTGGTGATGGGCGCCTTGTAGTCCCTGCTACTTGGGAGGCTGAGGCAGGAGAATTGCTTGAACGCAGGAGGCAGAGACTGCAGTGAGCCAAGATCATGCCACTGTACTCCAGCCTAGGCAACAGAGTGAGACTCTGTCTCAGAGAGAGAGAGAGAGAGAGAGAGAGAGAGAGAGAGAGAGAGAATCAATTTCTTTTTATAAACCAAATAAATTTTATTATTCATTATTTTTTTGATTCAATAAACTCTTCATATCATTAAATAACTAAAATGTTCACAGTTCCAAAATGGGCACAGAAGTTTCTATAATATATAAGGTTGCTATCTAGAAATGTATTTTGCAGAAATTGGTAACTGTTAGTAAGTTATCCAATCAACACATTTTTGTTAAGTTTTAGGGTTTACCATAATCATCACATTCTGAGAATGCAGGTTAATTCTGTGCAAGCCATTATTCTTAGTCTATCAAACACTGTGAAATGAGTATTTTTTCCTTTGTTCACTTGAGATTGTGTTGTGAACTTATGTATATTCCCTTTTCATGTGGCATTTTACTGTGCAAATATTTTGCTATCCCATGCTTCCATTCATTTTCATCTTCACATTCATATTCATAAAGGGATGTGAATATTATGAAACAAATGGAATGCACAACATTTTCATGTAGTACTCACAAGACCAGATACTTTTTATTTCTCATTTCAATTTTCCTAGAAAGCAAAGTCATCTGATTTTGCATCCCAATGCACAAGGACAAAAATATAAGCACAAGCATGCCTAAATGTGATAAAAATGTAAGAAGGATCTGAAAATTTAAGTGGAAATTTAAAAATATCTTGAGACAAATGAAGATGATAACAAAACATTCCCAAATGTACATGATGCAGTGAAAGCAGTCCAAATCATTAAACTTCGTTTTTTTGTTTTTTTTTTTTTTTGATGGAGTCTTACTCTGTTGCCCAGGCTGGGGTGCAATGGCGCAATCTCACTGCAACCTCTGCCTCTCAGGTTAGAGCGATCTCCTGCCTCAGCTTCCTGAGTAGCTGGGATTACAGGCGCCTGCCACCATGCCCAGCTAATTTTTGTATTTTTAGTAGAGATGGGTTTTTACCATGTTGGTAAGGCTGGTCTCGAACTCCTGAGCTCAGGCAATCCATCTATCTCGACCTCCCAAAGTGCTAGGATTACAGTTATGGGCCCCTGCACTCAGCCAAGGAAACTTACAGCTTTAAAACCTTACATTAAAAAAGAAGGAAATTCCCAAGTCAATAAGCTAGCATTACACCTTATGGAACTAGAAAAAGAACAAACTAAACCCAAAGCTAGCAGAGAGCAGGAAATAATAAATACTTGAGGAATATAATGAAATGCAGAATAGGAAGATATATCATGTATCAAAATATCACATGGTACCCCATAAATATGTACAATTATTATGTGTTAAAAAAAGGAAAAAAATTGTACATGTTTGATAAGTAATAGAACATGAACAAATTAATAGTTTTCAAAGTTTAATAAAAAATATTTCTGTTATATAACATATATGGTGGTACAATGGCAACATTGGAATATGGAGTACAGGTTAGTTAAGTATCTATAATAAATTTCCAAGATTTGATAACTGTACTTCGACTATGTAAGAGAATGTCCTTGTTTTCAGAAAAGAATTACTGAGATATTTGGTGGTAAAAGGAAATGATATATGTATACTTTACTCTCACATTGTTCAGAAAAAGGAATATAAAGAGGGAAAAATGAGAGAACAGCAATGTAAATATGACAAATTGATAGAGAAAAGTAACATTGGGGTATGATAAACATATTCATTACTTGATTGTGATTTTTGTTTTATTAGTGTGTGTGTGTAAATGGATACTTCAATCATACTTTAAATATATACAATTTAATATGTGTCAATTATCCTTTAATCAAGGAATCAAAAATTTTAAATAAAAGGCATTCAAATTGGAAAGAAAGAAGTAATATTATTTGTGTTTGCAAATGACACATTATACGTACAAAAGTCTAAAGATTACACACATAGATGTACTCACACAGAAGTAATAAAAAAATTTCAGCAAAGTTGCATGCAAACAAAATGTACATGCAAAAACAAGTGGAAATTTCTATACAGTAACAATGAAATACCTGAAAAAATTAGGAAAATAATCTTATTTATAATAGTATAACAACAAATAAAATACTCAAGAACAAACAACAAAGGACAAAAAGAATTGTATATAAAACTACCAAATATTCCTTTAAAAAAGTTAAAGAAGATACAAATAAATGAAAAGACATCTGGTGTTCATGGATTGGAATATTTAATGTTGTTACAATTGCTTTTGAGGACTTAGTCACAAATTTTTTCCCAGGACCAATGTCTAACATGGTGTTTTCTAGGTTTTCATCTAGAATTCTCATAGTTTGAGGTCTTCCAGCAATTAAAGCAATTAAAAAAGAAAGAAAGAAAGAAAGAAAACAAACAAACAAAAATTCCGGGTACTCTGGCTCATGCCTGTAATTCCAGGACTTTGAAAAGCCAAGGTGGGTGGATCACCTGAGGTCAGGAGTTCGAGGCCAGCCTGGCCAACATAGTGAAACCCCATATCTACTACAAATATAAACATTAGTCAGGGATGGTGGCACATACCTGTAATCCCAGCTACTCAGGAGGCTGTGGCAGGAAGATCACTTGAATCTGGGAGGTGGAGGTTGCAGTAAGCCAAGATCGTGCCACTGCACTCCAGCCTGGGCAACAGAGTAAGACTCAGTCTCAAAAAACAAAAACAAAAACAAAAAACTTATCAACACAAAACGCCCCGGAACAGATGGCTTCACAGCCAAATTCAAAGATAAACGGGTACAAATTCTAGTGAAACTTTTCAAAAAAAAAAAAAAGTGAGAGAAGGGACTCCTCCCTAATTCATTCCATGAAGCCAACATCACCCTAATACCAAAACCTGGCAAAGACAATGAAACACACAAACAACAGGCCAATATCCCCGAAGAACATAGGTGCAAAAATCCTCAAGAAAATACTAGCAAATCAAATTCAACAGCATATCAAAAAAGCTAATTTAGCAAAATCAAGTAAGCTTTATCCCTGGGATGTAAAGTCGGTTCAACATACAGAAATTAATAAATGTGATCATCACATAAATAGAATTAAAAGTAAAACCACATAATAGCCTCAATAGACATGGAAAAAGTTTTCAATAGAATCCACCATCCCTTCATGATAAAAAATCTCAAGAAACTAGGCATCAAAGGAACATACCTCAAAATAATAAGAGCCATTTATGACAAACTGACAGCTAACATCAAACTGAATGGGCAAAAACTGTAAGCATTCCCCTTGAGAACTAGAGCAAGACAAGGATGTCCACTCTCACAACTCCTATTCAACATAGTACTAGAACTGCTAGCTAAAGCAATCAGGTAAGAAAAAGAAATAAATGGCATAGGAAAGGAAGAAGTCAAACTACCTTTCTTAGTGAAAGACATAATCCTATACCTAGAAAACCCTAAAGACTCTGCCAAAAGGCTCCTTGAATTGATAAACGACTTTACTAATGTTTCAGGATACAAATCAATGTATAAAAATCAATAGAATTTCCATACATAAATAATGTTCAAGCTGAGAGTCAAATCAAGAATGTAGTCCACTTAGACACACAAAAATAAAACACCTAGGAATATATTTAATAAATGAAGTGAAAGATACCTGCAAGGAGAACTACAAAACACTGCTGAAAGAAATCACAGATGAGAAAACAAATGGAAAAACATTCCATGTTCATGGATTAGAATAATCAATATTGTTAAAGTGGTCATACTGCACAAGGCAATCTACAGATTTGATGCTACTCCCATCAGACTAAAAATGTCATTTTCACAAAACTAGAAAAATTATTCTAAAATCCATATGGAACCAAAAAAGAGTCCAAATAGCTAAAGCAATTCTAAATAAAACGAAAAAGCCAGAGGCATCACATTACTGGATTTCAAACTATGCTATAAGATGACAGTAACCAAAAACAGACACATAGACCAATGAAACAGAATAGAGAACTCATAAATAAAGCCACACAGCTACAGCCATCTGATCTCCTACAAAGTCAACAAAAATAAGCAATAGGGAAGAGACTCCCTATTCAAAAATGGTGCTGGGATAGCTAAGTAGCCATATGTAGAAGAATGAAACTGGAGGCCTACATTTTACCACATACAAAAATAACTCAAGGATTAAAGATTTAAATGGGAGTAAATCTTTAGTGTTCTCAGCATGCATGCAAAAACGAAAGTGTTAAGTATACCAGGTGGAGAATGTGTTAATTAGCTGTGGATTGTGTAATGTGTAGAAATCATTACACAAGGTATACTTATACCTACACACTATGTTTTACACTTTAAATAATATATGATTTTGTCAATCATATCTCATTAAAGAAATATTTAAAGGTTTTACTCAAATTCAGCTATTCTTTGAAAATGTTGCTCAGAAAACATTTGAAAAATATGTGTGGCGATGTTAGCCCACACTCTCCTCTAGGTGTCATCCTATTTCCTAACACCACAAATGAGCTTCCCAAGATGATCTTCTATACACAGTCTACCTAATGCCACTTCTTGTGCTTCTTCTTCAGACTACTCCCAAATGGTCTCTGTCCTATACATTCTGCAAAACCAGATCATCCGAAGATCAATGGTGGAGTATGTTTTCAGCTCCACTAGGACAGGTCAGCCCCCATCTTTCCTGAAAGCACTACCGTTCCCTTCATTAGTCTCTCCCTCATTCTTCCTTTTTTCTTGTAACTTCACTGGCCACTCAATCTCAGTATCTTTTGCAGACTCTTCTTCTCTTCTATAACTTTAAATATTAACAGTCTGCAGAACATAGATTAGTCCTCATTTCATTTTCTTCTCTTATTTATAGATGATCATGTCCATTCCCATGCCCTCATTACCAGAAATGCAATAAAGAATCTTAAATAAATACCTATGCCCATGGCATCTGTTGTTCACTCTAGACCCACATTCCCAACTGCCAATAAGACCTCTGCACTTTCATGTCTCCCAGGCACTTTGGGAAGAACATCAATTTTTTTTCCCTCCTAGCATCATTTACACCTAAAGATTCCAGTGTAAGAACATAATTTCCCTGTACTTCTCTTTGAAGCACTTAATATAACTGAAATAATATAAACATTAATGTGGTTTTTATGTCTCCTTCCCTGTTAGACTGAGAATTCCAACAGAGCAGTAACTGTGTTTGCTCTAGTCACCTGTATTTCTTGAAGCAATTTCTACAGTCTGCCACTTACTCAATTCATAAATAAAATGTGAATGGAACGAATAATTAAATTTCACAATCCTTTCTTCAATTTGTCTTAGGTTTTAGAATAAACATTTTCTTTGATAAACATTTAATAAGTCAAAAACTGCAAATTTAATAACATTAAACAGTGAACGTATTTTGTAAATTTTAATATAATGTGAAGATGAACATATTATATGTAAAATATCTAAATGTTATAAACACAATAGATGCAAAACTGTGGAAATAAATAAATAGCACCAGGGCAGTCATTTCTTAGGGGCTGATAGCGCTAGAGCTGAATGTTTTGAATTTATACTTGCTTAATATACTGATAAAGTATTTGCTGAATTTAACTCAACAAATTCAGTAACTAAAGCAGAAATGAGTCTTTTAAATAGCATCCAAGATCACATGCGCAAGTGTGACATGGCAGATTAGTCCATGAGAATTATTTCAAGATGACTCCATGTTTCCATCCTTACTTCTGAATCTTCCTTGTGAGTTTGTTGATAAAGAGAAGGATCTCATGATTCCCACTCTGACAACTTCCCAGGCACAGTCACTGTGTTTCTTCTCTTTCAGGTAGAGACAGGTTTCCTGGAAGTACCTTCTCAAGGCCAGTGTAGGGCTCCCAACCACCCCAGCAGATTCTCCCTCTCCCATCACCTGTACCAAGCAGGTCTCCAGGTGTTCCAGCTGCTGATGAAGTCCAGTGTAGAGTTGGTCCAGGAGGGTTATATTCCAGGCAGTAGGGCAGCACTCTGTGTGGAAGAGGCTAAAGATCCCCTGCAGCATCTCACGGAGGACAGACACAGCCTGGGCCTTCTGCAGCTGGCTGCCATCCACCATCTTCTGGGGGAATCTGAAGTCTCTTCTGTCCTTGAGACACAAAAAAGGGGAGATCCTCCTCATTTGGCCCGGAAACACCAAAATCTTCCTTCCTATCAGACCATGGTTCTGAGGCAGGTCACATCCAAGAGATCCAAAAGAGCCACAGCTGTATACCACCAGGGCCATTACAATGGAGCCAGGCCATTGGGAAATGAGGGTGCTGCTGGCCTGGTAGAGCTGGGGTCTGAGTGTACTTTCGAACCTAGGTTCTCTGAAGACATTTGCTCTGCGTGGCTTTTAATAGGAAGCATATAGTTTTCATTTTCTGCATTCCTTTACACTTACTTCCCTTTTTTCTTATTTTTTTTATTCTCAATATGATCTAAGATGATAACATCACTCCATACTATTAATTATGCAATAAAAGTTTAATTTTCCTAGTAAACTTTAGAGGTGTGAATCAAAATGGATATTTATCAATTACATGAGAAACATCTTTGTTCTAAAGACCTAAGTGTGTGTGTATGTGTATATATATATACATATATATACACACATATATATACACATATATATACATATATACATATGTATATATATACGTACATACACACACATATGTAAATAAACACACACATACGCACACAATTTTTTATATATAAACATTGCTTTTTCTGTTCTAGACTCTATTTTTACCTTCCATACTCTGCATAGGAAATGAATCTCCCTCACCTCTCTGTGTGTATGTAGTTAGGGATATACCAGACCATCTATGGCACTGCAATTCTTTAGGACTGGGTTTGTTTGCTATTTTATTCATAGCAGAGATTAATGGGTATTGGTGAATGAACTTCTATGAAATTTCTCTTCCTTCTAAAATACATTTATTTAGCTCCATGAGGCTATGCTTCACAAGTGTTTGTGTGAAGGACCCTAGCCCTCAGTGATGGCTTCTTCCTCTCATGAGCCATGTTCCTAGGTATCAAAAGTTTCAACAGCCCTCCTATGCTGATAGCAAAGGCTTGTTTTGTCTAAAGAGGTGGAGGACTTATGCAAGTGCAATCATTTTATCTCCCTTAGTCAAGTAATTTTTATTTTGCTAAGCACTATTTTTATTGATGAAGACCTTTACTTAAACCACTGAAAACTTGTTATGCTTGAAGTTTCTGAGGTGGGCACAGGGGATTCAGTAACAATATTTTCTTTTACTACAACCAGGTCATTGTTGAGATACACAAAGGCAGGGAAACAGCTGCTTCTGCCAGAGCCTCATATAGTCAGTCAGTTCAATTCACTCATACCACACCTACTCTTGCCTTATAAAACAATAGACAGCAACCCATGGGCATTTAAAGTAGAATTCAGAATCACCTGACAACTTACCCTCCTGCTCTTCTTATTTCATACTGTGGCTTATTGATTAGCTGTCACAGGCTGCTATATAATAGACTTTTAGCTACTCACACTAATGGCTAATAGTTCTAATTTATTTTTTAAAATTTGACTTTTGTTTTGTTTTGTTTTATGGACCCTGATCTTCTGGAAGACTTCCAAATTCTAAGTATGCTGACTCACTGGAGAATGTACCAACTGGAAAGAAAAGAAAGGGAATGAAACTAACATGTTTCCATGTTGCTGATAAAGACATAGCCAAAACTGAGAACAAAAAGAAGTTTAATTGGACGTACAGTTCCAGATGGCTGAGGAGGCCTCAGAATCCTGGCGGGAGAAAAATGGCACTTCTTACATTGTGGCAGCAAGAGAAAAATAAGGAAGAAGCAAAAGCGTAAACCCCTGATAAATCCATCAGATCTTGTCACACTTATTCACTATCGTAAGAATAGCATGGGAAAGATAGACCCCCATGATTCAATGACCTTCCCCTGGGTCCCTCGTACAACACATGAGAGTTCTGGGAGATACATTTCAAGTTGAGATTTGGGTGGGGACACAGTCAAACTATATCAGAAGGGGAAAGAGGACTTTGTCTTGCATCTTGGATACCAGTTCAGCCACAGTGGATAGGGTACCATTCAGGGTCATGAGTCACCCATTCTAGACCCTAGTTCCCAGACAACATTTCTACTCACACCCAGGGCCAGAAGATAGCCTGCTGCCTTCAACAGAAGGACCCAGTTCAGGGAAGATTCATTATCTACTGACTAAAGAGCCCTTGAGCTCTGTGGAAGCAGCAGCAATATCCAGGTAGTACACCACAGGCCTTGGGTGAGACTCTGAGACATGCTGGCTTCAAATGAGAACCAGTGTATTCCCAGCTTAACCAGACAGAAAAGTAAAGAGATTTTGTCTTACACCTTAGGTACCAGGTTGGCAACAGGGCATGGAACACCAAGTGTGCTCTTAGGGCTCCAGATTTCAGGACTTGGCTCTTGAACAGCATTTAAGGATCTGCCCTGGGCCTGCTCCCCTGAGGAGTGTGTCCCAGGCCTGGCAGCATTCACCACAAGCTGACTGAGGAGCCCTGGGCCCTTAACTGAACATTGGCAGTAGACCAGCAGTACTTCCCATGAGCCTGTGGTGTTGGTAGTGACCACGTGGTGAGGCTCCTGTGACTGTGGAAAGAGGAGAGAAGAGTGGGAAGCTTTGGGTCATGTAGTTTGAGGGCTAGCTCAGCTGCAGTAGAATGGATACCAGGTACATTTCTAAGGTTTTTGACTCTAGTCCCTGTCTCTAAGATGGCACCTCTGGACCTGCAGAGGCTGGGGGGAACTCGCTGTCCTGAAAGGAAGAACACAGGCCTGGCTGGCTTTGCCATCTGCTTCTTGTAGAGCTCCAGAGCCTTGAGCAAACATAGGCAGTAGCCAGAGAGTGCCTACACCAGGCCTTCGGTGAAAACCAATGCAGTGCTGGCTTCAGGTCTGACCCAGTGCAGTCCCAGTGGTGGTGGCCACAGGGGTGCTCTGTCATTCCACCCCTAGTTCTGCGTAGCTCAGAACAGAGAGAGAGACTGTGTTTCTTTGGGAGAAAGTAAGGGAAGAGAACAAGAATATCTGTCTTGTAATCCAGAGAATTCTCCCAGATCTGGTCTAAGATCATCAAGGTGGTACCTCTACAAGTCCACAAGAACCCCAGCATTACCAGGCTTGGGGTGCCCCCAAAAGCAGAAACAGCATAGACCACAACACCCAAGTTTTTTCAAATATCTGGAGCCTTCCCAGAAGGACAGGTACAAACAAGACAGGACTGGAAAGGCTACAATGAATGGAAAGAACTGGAAATTCTTCAATGCCCAGATATAGGTAAATGTCCACAAGTATCGACACCATCCAGGAACACACCACCTCACCAAATGAACTAAATAAGCCACCAGGGACCAATCCTGGAGAGGCAGAGATATGTGACCTTTCAGACAGAGAAATCAAAATAGCTATTTTGAAGAAACAGAGAAATTCAGTGTAAGACAGAGAAGGAATTCATAATTGTATCAGATACATTTAAAAGAGATTTAAATAATTTTTAAAAATCAAGCAAAAATTCTTGCTGAAAAATTTATCTGACATACTGAAGAATGCATCAGAGTCTTTTAACAGCAATAGGAGAATTGATCAAGTTGAAGAAAGAATTAGTGATCTAAAAGACAAGCTATTTGAAAATACAGAGTTGGAAGAGACAAAAGAAAAAGATTAAAAAGCAATGAAGTATCCCTACAAGATCTAGAAAATAGCCTCAAAAAAGCAAAACTAAGAGTTATTGGCCTTAAAGAGAAGGTAGAGAAAGAGATAGATGTAGAAGGTTTTTATAAAAAGATAGTAACAGAGAACTTCCCAAACCTAGAGAAAGATATAATATTCAAGTACAAGAAAGTCAAAGAACACCAAGCAAATTTAATACAAAGAAGACAATCTCAAGGCATTTAAGAATCAAACTCCCAAGGGTCAAGGATAAAGAAAGGATCCTAAAAGCACCAAGAAAAGAGAAACAAATAACATACATTAGAGCTCCAATATACCTGGCAGAAGACTTTTTCTTGGAAACTTTATAGGCCAAGAGAGAGTAGCATAATATATTATATTTAATATATATGTATGTATATGTATTTATATACTGTATTTATATATTTATATTATATATGTATATTTATATGTGAATATTTTGACATAATATTTATATATTTATACATATTTATATATAAAACAATATATTGAATATTTAAATATATAAAATATATAATTATATAGTGAACATTTAAATATTAAATATATTTAAATATTAAATATATATTTAAATATATATTTATTGAATATATTAAATATATTAAATATATTATATTGAAATATAATATATACTGATTATTTAATATATATTAAAGTGCTAAATGAAAATATCATTTACCCTACTATAGTATATCTGGTGAGAACATCTTTCAGACATGAAAGAGAAGAAAAGATGTTGCCAGACAAACAAAATCTGAGAGATTTCATGAATGCCAGCCCTGTGCTACAAGAAAAGCTAAAGGCAGTACTTCAATCAGAAAGAAAAGGATTGATGAGAAGAAATAATCTGAAGTTATAAAACTCACTGGTAATAGTAAGTACACAGAATGACACAAAATATTACAACACTGTAACTGGTATGTAAAGTACTCTTAAGTAGAAAGATAAACAATGAACCAATTGAAAATAATACCTATAACAACTTTTAAGGCATGAACAATACAAAAAGATAGAAACAACAGTAAGTTAAAAAACAGGGAGATGAAGTTAAGGTGTAGAGTTTATACTAGTTTTCTCTTTGCTTGTTTATTGGTTTACACAAACAGAAGTTGTTATCTGCTTAAAATGGTTATTTGATAGTATTTGCAAGCCTCATGGTAACTTCAAATTTAATAACTTATAACAGATAAACAAAAGAAAAGCCAGAATCTAAATCATATCACCAGAGAAAATCACCTCAAATGAAAGGAAGACAGGAAGGAAGAGAAAAAGAAAGAGAATAAAACAAAACAAAGGGAAAACAAAACAAATAACAAAATTGCAGGAGTAAGCCCTTATTTAGCAATCATAACATTGAGTGGAAATGGACTAAACTCTCCAACCAAAAGGCATAGAGTGGCTGAGTGGATAAGAAAAACAAGACCCAATAATACGTTGTCTACGAGAAACACACTTCACCTACATCACCTATAAAGACAGGCAAAGACTAACAATAAAGGGATGAAAAAAGATACTCCAGAGTAACTATACTTACATCAAACAAAATAGATTATAAGACAAAAAGTGTAAGAAGAGACAAAGTCACTATATAATGATAAAAGTGTCAATTCAGCAGAAGGATATAACAATCATAAACATATTAAAACACTGGCACACCCATATATATAAAGTAAATATTATTAGAGCTAAATCAAGAGATAGATCCAAATACAATAATGGCTAGAGACTTAAACACCCCACTTTCAGCAGTGGACAGATCTTCCAGACAGAAAATCAACAAAGAAACACCAGACTTACTCTGCACTCTAGTGCAAATGAATCTAAGAGATATTTTATGAAACATTTCATCATACAGCTGCAGAATACTCATTATCCTCCTAAACGCATGGATCATTCTCAAAGACAGACCATATGTTAGGTCACAAAACAAGTCTTAAAACATTCAACAAAATGAAACGCTATAAAGCAACTTTTCTGACCACAATGGAACAAAACTAAAAATCAATAACAGGAGGAATTTTGCAAACTACATGAAGACATGAAAATTAAACAATATGCTCCTGAATGTCCCATGTGTCAATAAAAAAAGAAGGAAATTGAAAAATATCTTGAAGCAAATAATAAAACATGACATATCGAAATTTATGGGACACAGCAAAAGCAGTACTAAGAGGGAAGTTTATCATTATAAACTCGACAAAAAAAAACTTCAAATAACTTCAAATAAATATATAATGAGTTCAAACAACTCTATGGTTAAAACATAATAATATGATTTAAAAATGGTCAAAAGATCTGAATGGACATTTCTCAAAAGAAGACACACAAATAACAAACAGGAATATCAACATTATCAGAGAAATGCAAATCAAAACTACAAAGAGGTATCATTTCACCCCAGTTAAAATGGCTCCTATCCAAAAGTCAGCCAGTAACACATGCTGGCAAGGATGTGAAGAAAAAGGAACTCTCATTAACTGTTGGTGGGAATGAAAGTTAGTACAACCATTGTGGAGAAAAGTTTGGAGGTTCATCAGAAAACTAAAATTAGAGCTATCAGAAGATCCAGTAATCCCACTGCTGTGTATATACCCAAAATAAAGGTAATCAGTATATGTGAACTTCCGTGTTTATTGCAACACCATTCACAACAGCCATGATTGGGAAGCAATCTAATTGTGCAACAGATGAATAAAGAAAATGTGATATATACACACAATGGGAGTACTATTTAGTGTACAAAACAATGAGATCCTGTTGTTTCACACAACAAAGATGGAACTGGAAGTTGTCATGTTAGGCGAAACAAGCCAGGTCCATAAAGACAAACTTTGCAAGTACTCACTTATTTGTGGGAGCTAAAAATTAAAACAATTGAATCCATGGAGACAGAAGGATGGTTACCAGAGGCTGGAATGGGTAGTTGTGGGACAAGAGGAATGACAGTTAATGGATACCAAAAAGTGGATAGAAAGAATGAATAAAACCTAACTTTTGGTAGCACAACAGGGTGCCTATAGTCAAAAATAATTTAATTGTATATTTTACAATAACTGAAAGAGTATAATTGGATGGTTTGTCACACAAGTAACAAATGCTTGAGGTTATAGATATACTATTTACCCTGATGTGATTACTAGGCATTGCATGCCTGTTTCAAAGTATCTCATGTAACCCATAAATATATTAACATACTATGTAACCCCAAAAATCAAAAAGAAAAAAAGAATTTTTTTGAAAAAAGGCATTATAGAATAACAAAAACAGAACTAGTTTTATGTTTTTAAAAAAAGATCATGTGGCTCTGCTCCTGTACTGATTTCTTCACAAATGGTGGAACACTAAAGAAAAATAAAATTATTTAACATATTAAATAGGGCCCTCTAAGAGAGAAGCAATCTAAAGGTGGCATCTGTAACCTGAGGCAGAGATTTGAGAGTTTTTTGCCAAATTGAAATCCCACCCTGCTACCTAAGCAATGGACACCTGGGCAAATCACACACAATTTCTGATAAACTACCTCAATTACAGTTCTGAGCAGATTACCTCAATATGTGTCAATTCTAGCCATATAAAAGTCCACAGGTGAAAGTTGGCAATCATACATTGAGGCCTCTGAAATTTCTTGTGCCAGTGTTCCCTTTAACTACCAAGTCAGGTGGGACTGATGCCAGATTATTTGTCATTCTGTATAAGAGTGATTATTTTCTTCTGATAAAAAGTCAAGGGATAGAAAAAGTAATTTGCAAAAGAAAGAACTTATTCTTAAGAAAGAGCTCATGTACCTTGAAACAGGAGACGTTTTTCCTGAATTTCCTTGCAGTTCAACACCCAGATTGGCAGGTACTCTTGTGTTCTAGCTGGGCACAGAACATGGAGGGAGGGAGGAGTCAGGAGGCCTTGAGAGGTTGAGCAGGCTGGAGGCAAGGGACACATTCTGACCCTTTCTCTCTCCACATAGCTGCCCATTGCCCAGAGGACATGTCCTGCCTGACCTAGGAGTATTTTCCCTCTCTATGATGCAAAAGCTAAGGAAATGAGTTTCTTCCAATATCAAGAACAGTTCTTTCTGAGAAAGAGCCCTTTTTATCTAGGAATAAAATTCTCCTGCCAGGGACACACTTCTGCATAAACAGAACAACCTGCTCCCAACTTGGCTGCTGTCTTGGTCCATCATGGCCAGTAGGTGGCTGCCTGCCCCTGTTAATGTTGTGGTAGGCTCCAAGTAAAATGGAATCTTCCATTTTTCCCTCTTTTCCTGCAGCTGCTGTTACATCACTGTAACAGGGGCATTCCCTTGTTTTCAGAAGTATTCAAAAGAAGAAAAGAAAAAGAGCTTCTTATGTAAGAGTTTCTGAAAAAACTGAAACTTACACTCACCTTTTACCATTAATTGGTGGCTTTGTACTCTTAAAGGGAAACTGATGAACAAAACCTGCAAGGGAACAGAAACCAGCTGTATGAAGAGGCAGAGAAGGTTAATGAGGAGTGAGGAAGAGAGCACAGTGGAGATTTCTAAAGGAAGACGAAAGAAACTAAATGATATGGGAGTGAAAAATGGGATCCAGAAAAACGGGGTGGGGGGAGGACGGAAGTATGTCAGATATCAGAACTGAAAAATTAGTGCTATGTACAGGTCTATTTCACTTCAGTTTAGGAGACTAACTTCCCTTCCAGGTATTTCTACAAGCTGAATTTTCCTGACTGAATATATAAACCAGATTTTTCTCCCATCTTAAGGGTGACTATTTTTCAGTGTTCTCTGGAACACTTCCCAGAATGGCATTTTTTAGACTCATATTTTTGTAGGTAGTTATTGAGGGGTGGGGGCAGAGTTAGTTCTCTACTCTGATATTTATATGTGTGCAAAGATAATAAAATGATTAACTGTATTTTAAGCCTCTAGTGAGAAATACTTTTAGGTGTTTTTAAATGTTTGTTTACCATTCACAGCTATAAATATTTTCTACCCTATATTTACCTACAAAGACTAAGGCTCAGAGAAATTAGGTGAATTTCCTCAGATCACACAGAATTACTGTCAGACTCTAATGTAGAATTATATATTACATATTATGGGCAATGTTAAAAGTTTCATACGTTAGATTGCTATTGAGTTTTTTAAAAAGCTTGGATTCCAAAATTAAACAGATGTCTTGCTCCACAGTCTTCTTTTAATTGTTGCATGCTATTGTATTTTGAGGGGCCAGCTTTTACCTATTTTTTACCTGATAGTGGAGAAAACTTAATTGATCCAGTTTTACTCTTCTGTCTTATAAGAAAACTTTCCCTAAATATTACATTTATTGCAATTTGGTTATTTGTGCATCCTGAAGAAACTGTGGTTTCCATGAAATTAATGTTCTATATAGTAGATGAAATACAAATTTAATTAGGAAGAACACATTAATAATGTAAAACATTCTGTTGGTTGCTGGTTCACTCTAATGATTGTTTCTTTTGCTGTACAGAAGCTCTGAAGTTTAATTAGATCCCATTTGTCTATCTTGGCTTTTGTTGCCATTGCTTTTGGTATTGAAAAAAGTTGTACAATTTACCCGTCTGACAAAGGGCTAATATCCAGAATCTACAAAGAACTAAAACAGATTTACAAGAAAAAGACAAACTCATTCAAAAGTGGGCGAAGGATATGAACAGACACTTCTTGAAAGAATACATATATGAGGCCAACAAACATAAGAAAAAATGCTCATCATCACTGGTCATTAGAGAAACGCGGATCAAAACCACATTGAGGTATCACCTCACGCCAGTTAGACTGGCGATCACTAAAAAATCTAGAGACAACAGATGCTGGAGAGGATGTGGAGAAACAGGAACACTCTTAAACTGTTAGTGGGAGTGTAAATTAGTTCAACCATTGTGGAAGACAGTATGGCGATTCCTCAAGGATCTAGAAATAGAAATTCCATTTGACCGAGCAATCTCATTACTGGGTATATGCCCAAAGGATTATAAATCATTCTATTATAAAGACACATGCACACATATGTTTATTGCGGCACTGTGTACAATAACAAAGACCTGGAACCAACCCAAATGCCCATTAATGATAGACTGGACAAAGAAAATGTGGCACATATACACCATGGAATACTACACAGCCATGAAAAACGATGAGTTCGTGTCCTTTGTAGGGACTTGGATGAATTTGGAAACCATCATTCTCAGCAAACTGACACAAGAACAGAAAACCAAACACCATATGTTCTCACTTATAGGTGGGTGTTTAACAATGAGAACACGTGGACTCAGGGAGAGGAGCATCACACACTGGGGGCACTTAGTTGGGGGGCTAGGGGAGGGACAGCGGCAGGTGGGGAGGGTGGAGAGGGATAACATGGGGAGAAATGCCGGATCTAGATGAAGAGGGAATGGAGGCAGAAAACCACCTGGTTATGTATGCACCTATGCAACAACCCTACATGACCTGCACATGTACCCCAGAACCTAAAGTACAATTATAATAATAATGTAAAACAATAGAAGAAGATTTCTTGGCATATCTTTCCCTATTAGAACCACCAATGTGATATAGAGGAAAATAAGGTTAGCAAACTTTTAAAGCATATAATCTTTGAAATTATATTTTCTGCAGTAATTATATTTAGGATAAAATATATAGTTGATGTACATGGTAGAAAGAAGTTTTCAATAAATTTAAAAATAATAAAAGCAGAAATCCATTGAAAAATGTCATATTACAAACACTAATAAAATCTTGATGGAATGAAGAACTGACAGTGATATTAAATTTTAAATAAGTAAGAGAATTCTTGGTGTATAATTATATGCTCATAAGAAATAGTTCAATTTTAAAAATCGTGGTTATTTTTTAATGTACACAAATTTCTAACTTTTTCGTAGGAAACAGGATATAGGTACAGAGACTTTGATGGCAAGTTAATGAAATAAAGCATGGTGTCAGGGTTTTCTCACCTAAAACAAAGAATTTTTGTCATATCTAGCACTAAGAAATTAAGATGGATTATAAAGCTGCAGCAAAACTGTAGTAAACCGGTGCGACTACAATGCAAGTTAAGTAACTTATAAGGCCAATACTTCCAGGTGTCATTATATTATCATCATTAATTAATTTGGTGAAGGATTGAATTAGTTATCTATTACTCCCTAGCAAATTAACATAAGCTAGGCAGCTTACTAATATTCAAAGTAGTATTAATTAAAACAATAATAAATTGTTAATGTATATCATATATCATAATTAAAAATAAATATATTACATATATTAATATGGTTTGCTTGTACATCAGTTACATTAAATCTATCCAGAAAAATATATTGAAAAAAGGAAATACTAAGCCCTGAAAATGTATCTCACATTCTTTTCTTTGTTACATTCTATTTTTTTGCCCCCTTCAGAGTCACTAACTTCTCTTACTTATACTTCTACCTGCTACAATATGGTTTGCTCTGACTTATTTTACCATAACAACTCTCATAAGGTTTCCAGTGCCATCGATTTTCCCAAGGGAGTGGACAGTTTCAACTTACACCTTCTGTGAATCTACTGATTCCTCTTTTCAGAACATTAATTTTCTTAAATCAACTTTTTTCCCTAATATTTTCACCTGTTGTCCTAATGTGTGGCCTTTCCATCTGTTTCCTTTGTGGCTCTTCTCTTTCCTTTCCTAACTGTGGGAGGTCCTCAGAATCATGTTTAAGCCATTTTCTCCCTCTACAGTCTCCCCCCACATGAGCGCCTTCATTTCTGGGCTTTCAGTTACCACATTTGAACACCCAGCAATTGCATCCCTTATAAATCGCAAACTCTTATATCCATCTGGCAGTGCACATTTACGCTTAGATGTCAACCAGTCAGCATATAAAGGACATTTCTGGGTTTATTTTTACTCCCTCACATGCCTTGGTCTACCTTTTGGGGAGATAAATTCATTGGTTCTTCCTTCTCATTATCACATTTGACATAGCTGATACTAAGTATGATTAACGTTTTTAGGTTTCTTTCCCCACAAAAAGCAAAGATACGAGAGAGCAGGAATTGTATTTGTTATGTTCACCTAGCTACCTTAAGGGCAATATACAACCTAATTTAGACAAAGTTAATTTTTACTTATACTTTGAATGCAATAAGGATGGATAAAAGAATTGTACCATCTATTCTTTAATCATCTATTCTTTTACAACCAGAGTTGGAGTTCAATTTTAAAGGATAAATAAAGACTATTTCATAGTAAAAATTTAATAAACAAGGCAAAACAATAAATATAGAGTATATAATTTTGTTACACAATTCACAATGTAAAAGTTCACATGATATAATATGAACAAAACTAATTTAACTCATATAAATAGTGAAATAAATAAATATTTAAATAAATAGATGAATAGATCCATCAGTATGGCCGTCTGTAAGGGACTAGTGCCCATACAGCTCAACAGGATGTCGCTTAACACTCCTGAAAACACTTGACACATTTGATTCAACTCATGGCATGGTTATAGCAGAAGCAAGAGTCTTTGAAGTGGCACAACTTGTGGAAGTGTCAGCTCCTGTATTCGTCTATAAGAAT